>OMPJ01010227.1:33431-44865 GCA_900312935.1 Carapus acus
CATTACCGAGGACGAGCCGCAAGACGAGAGAGCCGGCGGGGCCGGGGTGAACCGGGCGGGGGAGGGGTCTGGGGAAGCCGTATTTCACGTGCAGCGGCTGTGCTTGTAAGGCGGCCGGAGGATCGCCGTCTTTCCTCTTGTGAGTTTAACAAATCGTGACTTTAGTCACACATCCCCTTGGTTTGGCAGACCCCCAAAGACGTGAGCCCCGCAGAGCCGGGTCCTGGTGCCGCAGCAGCTCCACACACATCAATATCTGTCTGTGGGGCGCCTCGAGAACAAGCTCACAAAAGGACAATTTCCAAAATACAGATTTATTTATTCTGGTCCCTGAGGGTCTAACTGTTGCCAACATGTGCCAAACAAGCCTCGTTTTGTCACAATTGTGCACTGTGAAAGGTGAACTGATCGCCGTTAGCGCATGCTAGCGGTACACGTACCCGCCGAGCAGCCAAAGCTATCGTGTGAGGACAGAGGACGATGCAGGAAAGCCTGCAGCAGCGTTTTTGTTGCTCCGCGAGGGTTTCAGCAGTGGCTGGAGGTCACCTTACTATTGGCCAGAAGGGTCTGGGCGGGATGACTGAGACGGACCTTGATGGAACTAAACATGTGTGAATCAGCTGAGCTGCACGGCGCCTCACGTGGGCTCAGCGGTATTGGATTTCTGTGACTTCTGCGAGACTTCAAACTGACTTTCCAAACCTCCGTCTGCCTCCTCTGGGACATATTGAAATGTGTCGAGCTTTACATTTGCTTTCCTCACGCGTTGTGACTGTGCGCCGCAGCGCTACGGGCCAAAATGGCGGCGTGGCTCCTCAACATTCAGATACTTGATTCTCGACTTCAAAGCTTCAACGGGACCATTTCCTCACAAACATGGTTCGGGGTGGATTCACACAGCAGCCAGATTAGAAACAAATGAGGACCCGAATGTCAAATATGATCGAAAATGAAAAAAGTAAAAGGGAATTGAGCAGCTTGAGTCACTGGAGGTGAAATACACGACACCTGTGGAACATGGATGGGAAAAGGGGGTCTGACTGTCTCCATGGTAACCCTGGAATCTGGAATCTTTGACGGAGCCATTTGGACGATGCTCTGCAGCTTTATTTCTTTTTCATTAATTCCCTTTGCTCACCTTGTGGCTCTTTGACGGCTTTGCAAAGGCTCTGAGACGGATACTTATGCGGGTCAGTCCCGAGGGTGCAGGACCCGCAGAACAACCCGCACGAGCCCAGAATACCACCGTGGGGAGCAGAGCATCATGGCAACTTTAATTGCCGCCCACGAGCTGCTCTGATACAACAAAGATCCCGAGAGGCCAGCAGAGTTCTGCGGCTGCTGCGGCCTCCACACCATCCTCACAATGTTCGGGGGAAGAAAGTTGCAAGACACGCAAACACTTCCTGCACGTATGGAGAGGGATGAATAATTCAGATGTTTGTGTGTGTGTGTGTGTGTGTGTTTGTGTGTGGTGTGCGTACCGGGATTCACCAGGGTTGAGCGAGTTGAGATGTTGATTTCCTGCAGAAGCTCCAGCGTCTCGGTGTGGAACAGACGGATGGAGGAGCCCTCAGAGAACGCCATCCACACCCCGCCGCCCGCCCGGGCCATGTGGGCCACGCTCACCGACGGGTCGGGGTGGACCTCAAATCTCTGGGGTGGGGACAGAATCAGGAGAACCTTCAGGAAAGAGCCACCACACAGATGAGCAGGGAGAAGATCATCTCCTGGCAGCATTTCAAGGACGAAACCAGAACTTCCGGCAGATAAGACGCGATCAAACACGTGGGATCCTCTGGATGAGCTCTTAGCCATCTTAGCGTGGTGCCGACTGGAGCATTCATTTTCGAATCGTTGGAAAATCTGTGCTGCGTGCAGAGAGTAACGAGCACTAGGTTCAGTATCACCTGTGTGTTGGCACAAACACACAACAGGCACATTGACAGGCGGGGGATGAAAGGAGCACTTAGCAGGAACTCCTTCTGCCTAAACGGCCTCAATTGATGCTTCTGGAAAAAAGAGTACACTGCGACCACTAGAAATAACGCAGACGCTCTAATTGTCAGCGGCGGCTCGATGACTAATGAGACAGTGAAGGCAGCATATCGAGGCTCCTGAGCTCACAGACACAAAAGCCACACCTGATCAAATGCTTATCGATACAGAGCTCCGTCGCTCAATCTTGGACGCGCCCTCTGTTGCCAACACAGATCCGAGTCGTCAGCGAGGATGAAAAAACTCCCACAAAACCTTTCAGGTACAAGGGAAGGGGAGGAAAGCCCGGTGAGAGGCAATTCAAAGAGAGACCGCAGCCACGGCCAAAGGGAAATCGATGTCAGACGACCGCTCGTCCACTTCCACGACGTGTAGCGGGAACCTAAGGTGAGAAAGACAGAAAGTGCAGAGCCAAAGGAGGAGTAATAACGCAGGGAAGGAAGGCAAACACAGGGAAGAGCACATTCACACAGCTCATAAAGTCAGAGTGTGAGACGGGGAGAAAGAGGGGAGGAGAGCAAGAACACGAGGCAGGACACGAGGGGGGAGGTCAAGGCCCTCAAGGAGAAACATTTGCAACTGAGGAGGACCAGCGAAGGAACGAGGCCGCTACAACTTCCACAAGCACTGAAGTGGCAAACAATGAATAAGAAAAGAAACAGGGGAGGAGCGGGGTGCTGCTGAAGGTCAGCACGGGACAGAGGGTGAGAGAGACAAGGTCGCTCGGGCAGGGGGGATGAAGAATGCGACCAGGAAGATGTTCTTGTATTATGGTGTTCTCGTTTTACTGCACAGGAGTGATGTGGTGCCATGAAGCTCTGAGCATGAAAAAGTGAATTGAAACGCTACAAAATGCTGCATAAAATATTTAATATAAGTTTCTGCCAGACCAACACTACATATGCGAGTGTTAATACAATAATGTTATATAAACATGTCAGTATAATAATGTTATACAAACATGCCCATACAATACATACGACTGAGGTGCTGGACTCGCCCATGATCCAAACTCATTGATCTGCGGTTAGATTATTCCAAAGACCATCAGGCGGGAGCGTTTCAGTTGCTCTGTGGGGGGCCGGAAGGTGAGCCGGGTGTTTGTTTGAGTCCCTGCTCGGACACATTCGGCGGCCATTAGAGCCCAAAGCTGCGGGAGGCCATTCTGCCGACTCTCACCAACACCATGGATCTAAGTCATCGGCATCTCCCACAATCTCCACAGCTGGAGCAGGGGAGGCCACCACACGCTCAGTTTTGGGGTGTGTTTTGACACACTTCTTGGAATTCCAGAGGGAACCAGCCTCGATGGAATTGACCCATTTTTTAAGGATCCGAGAGCCGCTCGGCCAGGCGGCGCAGGCGCGGCCGTGCTGCTCGAGGACACGCTGGATCCTGGGATTGAACCCTAAACCGCTCATCTGGCTTCACCGCGACACCTTCAAAGTTCCTCTTCCTTTGTGCTGCTGCTCTTACACACAATGACACACTGACTAGTGAGATTGTCAGTCAGATGAGACTGAAACATATTCTAAGAATAGAATTCGAGAGTTGAAAGACATCACCTCCAGATGAGCCGAAGGAGAAGGAGGTCTGGCCGTCCGCCGTCCTGCTGAGCGTATTAGCGCCGACACAGCGGGGGGCAGCAGACTGGCTTTGACTGGGCCTCCTTAATTTGATCCGTCTCACACTTAGAGCACAACAGGAACACACACACACACACATACAGTACATACACACATACACACACGGACAGCCAGTATTAATGAGGAGCTCTCAAAAAAAAAAAGAAGAAAGTACTGCATCCTTATCGTGGCGGTGCACGCAGCCCTGCGGTCGCGGGCCTGACGCAGCGCCTCACGGTGGAGCTTCTATCAGTGTCAGCGCACCAGCCAGAGCCGGCCAATTAGCCGCTGAGAGAGGGAGGCCGGGCGTCCCCGGACCCGCCCCCGCGCCGCCGGCAGACGAGGATTAGCACCTGTTAGCGCGCCCTTGCCGGTGGCTCCGCCTCCGTGAGGGGGCGCGGCGAGGAGACGCAGCCTTTGATGTGTTTGTCGCTTTAATCGACTCCCTGGCAGCCGCGTCCTGCTCCGCCCAGGAGGAGATTGGCAGAGCGGCGCCTGTTTTTCAGCACGCCGTCGCCGTGAAAGCGAGATATCCGCGATTAGAGCCGCGATGACGCGCCTGCGGTTCCGCTCGATTCTCTGCTTTAGTTTTTAAACACTCGACAATTTTGGTGTCGATGGCGAGCGAGTGTATCCAGCAGCAGCACGACTCCCAGCTAATTGCCCACTGACATGCTGTAATTGTTGGATGCCATCTTGCCAACCGTGTATTTTAAGCCACTTGGGACACATTTTGCAACAATAAAAGCGTATATTAGTCTCAGTGGACTGAAAATTGGGAATGTTTGAAAAAGGACCACATCTAACATGTCTGCAGTCGCTACACAAAATTCAGCAGAAACTCTTTTGGCTCAGCAGCCAAACGCTGGCAAAGCCGCGTGTCAAACGCAGCTTAGACGGCAGACAACTGCCGCCGACAACCAACATCCTGGAATTAGTTCGCCGAAGGGGACGCGGCACTTCGCGCAGCTTGACGGCGCTAATGTGCACTTTAGCCCCGACGGAGCTTTGTCACAGCGACTGCGGCGTCCCCGCATACAACCTCGGCCAGCGGCGGCACAGCTGAGGCCGCAAACACTCCAGCTGGGCCGCAGCAGCTCATTAGTCCTTCATTAGGCCAGGTGACGAGGTGTCGCCGTCCTCGGCCGAGAGGTCGAGCGGGGGGGACGTGTGAGTGACGGCCCGGAGGCCCCGCGGGGGTGGCGGCGCTAATGGGGAGAAGAAGGAGCGCGGCCGGCCGGTCAGGACTGATCAGAGTCCACTCACGCCCGTCCCACTCCGCTCAACTTTGCTTACTTGGGAGGAAATCACACGTCCTCACAAGGGCCCGACGGGGACGACACGTCCCCAAGCGTCCCTTCAATTTGGAGGGAATCCAGCCATCAGATTAAGAATGTTTCCTCGGCAGAAACTGGATTGGGACGCGTCTCTGAAGCGGCTCCTGCCTCCTCGCGCCAATGAGCGTTTCACTGGCTGCTCCTCTGCCGCTCAGGGTTGATGTTTTCGTTGGAGCGTTTTTTTTTTTGTTTTAACAAATGGCCCCACAAAAATATCTCTGCAGGACTCCAGGGTCTCCAGTTGGCTACAATTAATGTTAAAAATTTGCTCATTTTTTACACAGGGAAGCGAGCCGGGTGTGGAACACACACCAACGCCCGAGATGGCTTTAAAATGTGAATCCGATTATTATGTTTAGGTGCTATTTGAGAAGTGAAGGTACCCGATTCTGGATAAGGTCATTAATTTTCTGCTGGTCACCAGTTAAATTAAATCCCAGAATGCAGAACCTCATCATCCAAACAAGCACGCCGTCCGTTGGCTAGAACAGCTGGAACTTCTATTTTCTAATTTGAAAACAGGTCACCTGCAAAGGTGGCTCGGGACTTTTCTCTGCACCACTTCAAAAACAATTTCCTCTGAATAAATGAGGTGAGTCACCAGAGCCCCGTCACGACTGATGTTAGTCCACAGCGGCAGATTCGTCGGTAAACAGCCTCCCAAGTGTCCAGGCCGTCACGGAAAAACAGAGGAAAGTCTGCAGAGAAAGGATGGAGCGGGAAGTGAAGGAAGGTCGGTCGGTGACCTCCCGACCCTCCTCCCATGGCAGCGTTTGCTCCTGCTGCCTGCTGCCCCCCCTCGCAATCCCCTCCTAGAGCCCGAGATATGCGCCCCCTGGAGTCCGTATTAGCGAGGAAGACAAGGTTAGCGAGGAGGTAACCAGCGTTGACCTGTTAAGCTCCGGCAGAGACGCGGCGACCCGCAGCCGCTCGCTCAGCTGATTAAGCTCGACTCTCTGGAGGACCGAGCGGCACCAAGGTGGAGGAATAAAAGGGAGACATTCCTCGCTCAGCTGGCTCCTAATTACCAGGAGGACTCGGCGCCAGAGCGGCGGCGGCGTTCAGACAGACGGGTTTATCGCACGCTTTGTTTGATTCCTAAATTAGGATTCAGACCTGCCACCCCCACCATCACTCCACAGATCTCTTTATTTCAAGGCTGGGACGTCTTCATAAAGCTGAATTATTCATATTTTGAGCTTCATTAATTACGTATTTACATCGCTAATGTTTGTAACAGGAGTTATAATTCATGCTAAATTCGGGCCTGTTTTAATTACCTCATTAAGTGGAACTTTTCTATTATGCACGCGACTTTAGCTGAAAGGTGAGATAAATAAGTGGGGATTTTACAGGGGTGTGATGATTTGACATCACGTCGGCGCGACAGGTGTTTGCCGTGTTAACCTGAGGGGCTCGTCTCTGTTTCAGCTCGGCGTGTTTCGATCAGCATCTTTTTGTACTTTATCACCTTGAGGCTGTTATTAAATCTACAATTCAGCCGCTGAATGGGACGCGGCCGTCGCCCAGAGGAGCGTCTGTCATCGGGGGGCAGATACCAGGCTCACGCAGATAAACACCTTTCCAGAGTGACTTAGCACAAAAAAACAAAACAAAAAAAGTCAAGCATGACAGAGACGGCAGACGATCCTCCAGAGATAAAGCCGCTTTCTCGTGTCAAACCCCCGCACAAAGACATCACGCTTATTTGTTTGCGAAAGCCGCGGCAAACATGGCACGAATGTACAAAGTGCCGGATTTTGCGTCGGTGCTGCGGCTCCAGGCAGTAAATCTTGATGACATCACAGATTAGAAAGCTGGCGCTCGGCGGCCGGGCGCATAAATCTCCTTAGAAAATGAAAGCCAGGCGGAGAATTTCCAGCAATGCTGCAAAAATCGACAACGCCACATATGCAAAACCTGCGACCGGCGAGGCTGCAGATGGTCGTCTAGACGCGGAGACGGAGCGCTGGAGGTGGAGGCGACCTTGGAGAGGATCTCTGTCAAGTGTGTCACCAGCCAAACAACCGAATGAGCTCCCACGCAAATTACGGCGAATAACGGGCGAAGATGCTCGGGAGTCGAGAGAAAAGTGCCGTCGCCGGTTCGACTCCGGACATGGAAGCCTTCGCGGCTCCTATCGCTCCTCAGAATGGATAAAATGCTATCAGACCATTTTCCAAAGAATTGATGAAGGATGCAAAATAACAAGAGAGAAATCTTACTTACCTACAAAATTTCTGCCAACGAGCAAGGCACACACGCACACACACACACACCTTCAGCACCACGAAACGCCTGCTGGGAAATCAAAGAAAATGCAAACGCGTGCTCCCTCAGTGAGAGGTGTGTGTGTGTGTGTGTGTGTGTGTGTGTGTACGTGTGTGAGGTTATATGCAGCAGGCAAAGGGGTAATTAATGAGTTTTGCGGTGCCAGCCTGGTGCCAGCTGGCCTGCCTGGCGGATGAAACACAGCGATTCGGTTGATTCTGCTCCGAGCCGTGCGGTTTGGCTCCGCCCCCTGTCCCCCCCGCCCCGCTTACCTGCGTGTCCAGACTGGAGACGTCCACCACTGTCACCCAGTTCCCGCTGCTGGCCCACACCGAGTCGTCCAGCACCAGCAGCGCCCGAACGGCGCCCTCGCCCACACACACACACCTGCGCGAGTCCGGGTCCCACAGACCGTCTGCAAAGCCAGAGAGCAAAATATAGAAACGCGGTGGGAACAAAGAGGCCGCAGGGGCTGCTGGAACCTGCGGCCGTGTTCATTAATCGAGCGGCAGAACGGCAGAGAAATGCTGGGAAGTCGCGATAAAAAGACGATTTTAAGCCTCTGACCACGTTAATAATAAAGTCAGCTGTGAGTTTTAACCAATCTCAGCACTCCCTGGCCTTCCTCCCTCTCTCCCCTCCTCCCACTCACACACACACCCCGTCTATTCTTTGAGTTTTAATCACGGGGTGCACATTGCAACCGCGGCGGCACAATAAAGCGAATTACATAAGCATTTCCTTTTCCGTGTGTTAATGAAGCAAAATTAGAGAAGGGAGCGCACCCAGCCATTTAATTAACATTTGGAGTTGTTTATTCCAGCCTTTCATGGCGCCGTAGCTTTACAATGCCCTCTGCCTTCTGCAGGTTAATTGCTTGGCATGTTAGAAAGGTCATTTTTCCACCTTTTCAAAATTCACTCTTGTAAACGTCCCTCCGGCCCCCTGCACTGAAAAACAGCTTTCAGAGCGTCTCCCGACACCCCGCGGACCTCCGGCCGCTCCCATCAAACTTCTCTGCGTTGCACAGTCAGGCGCGGGGTCACAAAGCCTCGGTACCTCTTTGATTCGAAGCGCCGGAAATGAGCTTTGACATTTCCTGCCTTCCGCGTTCCACTTTCTCCGAGACAAAGACGCACGCGGTAGACATCGCGCCGCCCCCGTCGAGCTTTAAAGAGCGGAAACGAGCGCAGACGCAGAGCGGCGACACCTCACAGGCCGCAGACGCAGAGCTACCGTGTCCCTGCGGGCGGAGACGAGGTGCTTAGAGCGCCCCCTGTCTGCTGACGTGCGGGATGACCCATGCTGGGCCGCCATCTCCATGCTTTCAGGTGTGATGTGGGGAAGTGCTGGGAAAAAGCTGCGTTCCTCCACAAGCCCATTTCTGATCACACACACACACACACACACTTTTACCAAGCCAGTCGGTCCTGGCTGTTGTGTCGCGTTTGCACCTGCTCGCAGTTCCCAGATTCAATTAGAAGGCGAGGCGACCGCACATGATGCCGCCAATCAGCTAGCGGCCCGCTCGCTCAGCGCTCACATCCAGCATGAAATGGATTTTACCCGCCCGTGTTTAGAGGCAGATTACATTTGAACGCGTGCGGTTCCCGATCGGCTCGGCGGCAGCGACTCCTCCACGATAAAAAGCCGGCAGACGTCGACCCCGTGCAAATGAGCACGGTCAGATCTGGAAATCTAAATGAAGGAGGGTTATTAGCATGACTTTGGCCGCTCACCGTGATTATTTCTTTCGAACACCGTCACGTTCCCGTTCTCCAGGCCGGCAAACAGGCAGCGCGCAGAGGGCTTCAGGCACAGCACGGGGCAGCCCTCGGGGGCCTGCAGGGTCAGCAGGCACTGCGCCGCCGTGTCCAGGCTGCCGTACACCAGGATGCTGAGGAGTGGGTGTGTGTGTGTGAGAGTTAGAGTTAGAGAGAGAGAGAGAGAGAGAGAGAGAGAGAGCAGAGAGCAAATGATAAACGAGTGTCATTTGAGATGACAGAGGGCCCGGCGCTCCTGCCGTTTGATTTAAACGTGCTCTTTGGAACAAATGGCTGCGCCCGCGCCTCCGTTCTTTCATTCTGGGGCTCTAAACGCCACTCTGCAGACTCAGAACGCTGCCTGCTCAAAAAACAAACAAAACCTAAAGAGTGGGGTTTGCTCGCTTGGCGCTGAGATGTTCTTTGTTTTCTTTCTTTAGCTGGACAGACACGAAAACTGTAAATAAGTCGATATGTGGAAGCATATGGGCGGCTCTGGAGCTCCCCGCTCTTCCCCGCCGCTCACCTTCCGTCGTCCGAGCCCACGCAGATGACGTTCCCGATCCCAAGGCCGCTCCTCTGTCCGCCGCTCTCCGCCTCCTCGGCCGGCGAAGGCTCGGGAACGTACGCCAGGCAGCGCGCGGCACAGCCAAGCTGCAGGCTCTTCAAGGCCCGCGGCGTGGGCCTGTTGAGCGAGAATATCTCGATCTGCCCCTGAGAGCCTTCGCCTCCTCCCGCCACCTGCAGAGAAGAGGGAGGGAAAAGGTCACGACCCCCAGCAGCAGAGGGCACGCTCGGGGTTTGGGTGGAGGACTCCTCTCTCACATCTATGGCCTCCACTTTACTCATGGTGGTGGTGATGATGATGATGCACAGGTACGGCCTCCCTCCGTGCCTCCCCCCCCTGCGGGGGGCAGAGGTGAGTCCTGTAGTCGCGCCGCCGCTGCGTAATTGCTCCCATTTGTTCCAGAGGTGATAAGTGGGTGGTGACTAATGCTCTCCACCCCTAATAAGCTCGCCTAACGAATATGTGGCGTTTAGCGTTTGCCCTGGAAGAGGCATCGCCGAGGTTTCTCCTCATTTGTATGTCGGCCGCACGGCGACGCTCAGCCAGATTCCCGCCGATGATTCGCCCCGATAAGTGAAACAGATGAAGACGGTGCGTCATCACGGTTTATTTAAATGATCACGTTAGGGTCCATGCTGCAGACATTTCTCTTCATCACATCCAAGCTCCTGTGCAGCAGCAGCAGCAGACCCTCTCTCTCTCTCTCTGTTTCTGTCTCTCTCATACACTCGGACACACGCACACACACACACACTCCCCGCTGTAATCAGATGTGAGGAATCCTCGGAAGCAGGCACTGTGACTTGAACAGACTAGGAAATGTGCAGGAAGTGTTTTTAGACACGTCAAAGACTTCTCACATGTGTGTGACTCACGCACACACGCACACACGCGCACACACACACACACACACACGCACGCACACACACACACACACGCACACGCACACGCACACGCACACACAGGCTCTCCGTCTCGTCGCCCTCGTCACACTGGTGGAGATGGTGGGCCTAATGCATTGTGGCACATATTTGGCGTTTCTATGAATCACCGTTCGCTCCTCTGTAAACATCCATTTTTAACGTGATCATCTTTAATCTGCCGACACTTTTTTGGACTTAATTTCAAACACGGCGTCAGGGATTCTCACTGTCATGGCGCCAATGTAAAACGCCTCTTAAACCCCGATAATCTTTTAATCGTCAAAGAACATCGGTCCTAAAACTCACTTCTGGAATGCTGGAGCTGTTTAACAACAAGGATTACCTGTCAGGGAGCGACAGGAGCAATGCTAAAGCGTTCGACCTGGAACGAGCCAGTGAACTCCAGGTCGCCAGAACCACGACAGGAGCTTCTCCTAGTTTAGCAGAAAACAAACGAATCATTTTGGACGAACCAGTGAGTGCTGCCATTGATTCATTTGAAATTGGTCCAAATTCCTCTTTTTCTGGCCGAGAGTCTCACATTTAACGTCCACTCTGCTGTGTCCATCGTGTGGCAGGGGACGGTGGGCGTGGCCCGGGACGGAACGGGAGTTCCAATTAAGACGACGCTGATGCTGATCCTCGGTGGTTTTCCCGCACGATGTGACTCGTTGCTGCTCGTGCGATGCCGAGAGCAAATGTCCAGCTGAAGGACGACGTCTTTCTGGGAACGAGCCCGCGGTTTGCCGGCCAGACGCGGAAGATTTATGTGCTGTATCGCAGCGTGGATGCGTGCGTGCGTGCATGTGTGTGTGTGTGTGTCTGATGTGGGCTAAAAATAGGCTGCGGCCTCTCTCCCCCTCGCTCGCCCTTATTTGCATGCAATCATTTGTTTGATTTGTATCAGCGCACAGGATCTGGACAGGAGCGGCCCTGTGGGCTCTGGAGA
>OMPJ01010228.1:9933-25205 GCA_900312935.1 Carapus acus
CCGACTTTTTTTTGTTGGCTCAGCTGGCAGGGCTCTAAGTTTTATGGGAATCATCATTTTCCCCTCCGATCGGTGTCGTAAAGCCGACCCATATGGAGCCTCGCCGGCATTGCACAATGCGCCTTCGCTGTCAGCATAACTGCCTGCGCACAGTGTTTCGCAAATCCGCATTGTGAGTGATTATCAAGCGATTATCAAGAAGGAACGAGAGGGATATGGGGGGGGGAAGCTTGACGCAGCAAAGATTGCCAACACAGGCACAAAATACTCACGAGGCACGCACATAAACGCCCTCCACCCCTCCTCGCTCCTCCCTTTGCCCAGACTGGGATTGCTAACAACACTCTGGGTAAACATTTGAGGATAATGCAGCAGTGCTGCGTAACTGAATGCAGCATCAGGACAAAAATCTTTGACACACGTCTGTGATCTCAGAGTCTCCGTTCTGCAGCTAATTCAAGCACAGCAACGCGCAAGGTGGAAAACCGCCTGTTCGGACGACTTTTCACAGAATTGTTCGAGGTGTAATGCAAACCTGTGCGTGTTAGTGGTCTTTGAGGTGTGATGGGGCGTGTTGAGGTCACGCTAGGTGGTCCTGCAGAAGTCCTGACCATGCACCCCATTTTGCGGCGTATAAGTCGCACTTCATAGTTTGGATGGCGGTGCGACTTATACTCAGGTGGAACATACGTGAGATCATTGAATATCTGATTTCACATGTTTTTTTTTTTATTGTCACACTGACAACCAATCAAAGGTACTCTAGACTTGAGTACCTCATTAATTGGCAAAGTTGCTCAGAAGATGCAGGGTTTGGTAAACATGCTGGCTAGTATTTTATGCTTTAGTTATCTGAACAATTGTTAGGTTTACATAGCAGACACATATTCAGTTCATTGTTCATGCTTCATGTCGCTGAATAACCATCAGTGTGTTACATGAGCGAGCTGTGCACCCATTCAGCCTTGTTTTCCCCTATTCTGGTGTTATTATTGTAAATTGCCTTTCAAGATGAAATGGCGGCTCTTGGTGACAGATCTTGTAAAACAAATTTTTCCTAAAAATGTGACTTGCAGCATAGCACGACTTACATACTGTATATATATATATATATATATTATTATTTTATTTTTATTTTTTTTAATTATTATTTTGCTTTTTTTGGCTGGTGAGACTTATACTCAGAAGTGACTTATAGTCCGAAAAATACGGAAATCACACCAGGGAATCAGACACTCATTCCCTGAGGCAGTAACCCTCCATTCAACAGAGGTTAAATTGGGGAATTTATGTATATTCACGAGCACAAGGGCACATTTCACCTAAACGGTGTTTAAACTGTGACCTTTAACCTTATCTTCCCTCAAGTTCAGCCCTGTTGTGTAGAGCACAATATTCTGTGCACATCAGGCAGACAGAGTGTTTGGGTATGAACATTGCAATGACTCAGGCAGACGCTCGAGAGCCGCCTCCGATGCGTGGTTGAGCAATCACATCCGTGCAAAGATCAGAGCGCGCGCCTGGTGTATTCCACCAGAGTCGTGGAGAAGGGAGCCGTGTCAGCGGCCCGCTCTGTGTGGATTAGCCTTTAGCCGCGGGAGAGGAAGCCGTGCTCGTCTCAGCTCTCGGGAGATATACGCTGAGAGTTGGATGGTGACACAGAAAGAATGGAAGACCAGGAGGAAGTAGAGAGGTTTGCAAATGAGAGAAAAAAAAGCTGGGAGCAAGTGTGATCACATTAATGACATATTTCAAGTACCAACACATTACTGAGCGTGCAGAAAAATGGCAAACCTGCGAGTTGAACGTGAACGCCTTGAATATTACCTTGTTTCAGGACGGAGCGACGTGCACAGGCAAGCCACCGAACGCTTACGAGGCCACGTTGAGGACAAAACTCCTGCCAAGTCAACAAAATGCTTGCATGTGAAAGTTATTCTCTTTTCCTGGTCCAACTCAAACCATCTGTTCCAACATCATGCTGGTGGAACGACAAGCTCCGATCGTCAAATGCTGTGAGACCGCCAAGTGCGTCCGATCTCTCGTCTAAGCCATGAGGGGGAGACGGAGGCAGACGCCGACGCTTCTAAACAAGGGCCGCGGCTGTTGGAGTCACGCCTTTTAAAATCAATTTACATTCCACAGTTTTTAAGAGAATTTTCACAGAATCGCGCAGGAGGGGATGTGTGGAAATGGCAGAGAATTCTTTCAATGCAAAGAGGCAAATAATGGCGTTTCCAAAAGCAATGACAAGCGACAATGAGCTCGGTGTGTGTGTGTGCGTGCACATTTTCAATCATATAGGCCAGGTGCCACTAGTGATCTATCCTCAAAGGCTGCGGCTCCCAGTCTGCCGCTCAGCTGTTTCGCCAGCAGGAGAAACCAAACGGTTGGACGCCAGTCAGGGCCGATTCAGCCTTGGAAAGCTTTTAACGGATATCTTTTGAAGAAGAAATTTCATTCGCGTGCTGTTACTTCTGTTCTGTCGCCCTTTGGAACCAGTACGATGGCACAATTTGACATTAGCGGCGTGCTGAATGGCTTTGAGGCTCAGGCTTCTCTCCATCATTCCGTTCTGCCTGAGCAGAGTTGACTCGTTTGACTTTTAAATGTATCAATATGCACAGAGTGAATTGAACGGAAGTATGATTAAAATAAATTGAGTGTCCAACTGTATCTTAAACGGAATACAAAAGCGATGCATTATAGGATACCATGGAAAAGAGAAAATTGCATCCAGAGCGACTAGACATGCATAGCTCTCCACAAATCTCTCATATTTACCCACCGTTCAACCAACCTATTCATTGGAATTGTATATCTACAGAAATAAACAGTTTGCCTGCTGAACATATTATTTCTGCTCATGATCTCGTGATACCTTCATTTAGCTACCTATCTACACATCTATTTCCTTGTGCAGAGTGATGCTAATGATCTGAATCAGACTCTGATTATTCTTTATTTACAAAGCAGCACCCTGCAGCTGGCCCAAGGTGGCGTCAGACCTGAGGATCAGAACACCGCAAGCCAGGCAAAGCGGGAAAAACTGTGGCTTTGTTGTTGTTCCGGTGATGTCAAAAGCGGTTAATATAGCTCTGTCAGAGGCAGAATACTGCTGCTATGTTTTGTTTAGGGAATGGCTGCGTCTGTTATTTAGTAGTTTTCCTCTTGCATGTTTTTACAAATCAATTCAGGCAACATAGGTTTAAGCATCTCTGAGAGTCCGTTTGATCCCCGCCGCCAAACCAACGGCCTCGGCTGCGAGGACGAGATTAGCGTTAAAAGGAGCGGAGAGAGGGAAAGAGAGGCGGCCAATGGCTGGCGGGCAAGCTTCAAAAGGTCACTACAGCTAATTCAGGCGGCGAGGAAGCATTCCAAACAGGCACTTAGAGCTCCTCACAGCAGCATAATGATGATAGGGAGAGCGGGACTCGCACAATCGGTCAGCACATCTTCCCTTTCATCCGCTTTTCATTTGCACTCCAGCTGTATTTGATCTCTTTTTTTCTGTCTCCAAATTACTATTTAAATGTCGGATCTCGGACTTCCATCTGCCAACAGAGGGACTTTTACTCCTTAACTTTCGACGCAGTGGCAAAACTTGTCTTAGCTAGCGTAGACGAGTGGCTGAGGCGTTAGCAGGGGATTTCATAGCTGCTCCGCCTCTGGGTTATTTGAGGAGAGGAGACCGAAGTGGGTTTATTGTGGCTTTTTTTTTCCCCTCTTCTTTTCTTTTTCTTGCTCCTTCTTGGAGTATTAGAGTGCCCTGCTGCATGCACAAACTACCTGTCAGGGGTAAAAGAAGAAAGCAGCCCTTCATCACGCACTTGATCTCAGGCAGAGACGATCCCCTCTCCTCTCGACGTCTCGTGTACCTCTCAAATGGAGTTTTTTGTTTAGCATGGGACGCTCACTCCCGCTCAGCAGGGGGCACAACTGGGAGGATTACGTCGGAAATATCGACTAGGACGCCACCTGCTTCTGTGCATCTGCCTCTTTTTTTTTTGGCGAGGGGGACTACAAACGTCTTCATTGCTCGCTGAGCAGGCATTCAAGGTCAACAAGCAAGTGTGTCTGTTTCCCACTGCTTCACAGTGGCTGTTTTTAAAGCAATAAACCCGCCTGACTGGGAAATTAAAACACAGAATTCTGCATGCAAGCTCTGTAAACTGGCTCCCAATGTTTCCCTTTATTACTGGTGGAGAAACTATTGTAAATTATTCATTGTTTCCACACAAAGGCTGTAAAATATACATGGATATTTAGAAGTTGGAGTGGACAACTGCTCGACATGTATGAATTATGGAGATCCGCCTCAAAAGAAAAGTAAACTTGCTGTGCACTTTGTTTTGCAGCTGCTGATGGGGTTGTTCATATATAAAGAGAGTTATAAGATAAAGTGTGTGTTTTCATCTTTTAAAATAATGTATCTAAATCTTCATTCTATGGTACTATTTATTAGCTATTTAGAATTTTGCTGGTTTGTATAGTTGCTTATGAATATATCTGATTCTGAGAGGTGTTTGTGTTTGTGCTGAGCAGACATTTAAAATTTGGGGGTTGAAAATGTTCAAGTACCCGCCTGTCTATAAAGTGAAGTGTTGTTTTGTTTTTGTTTTCTTTTCTCATCCCCCTGTCAAAGGCGGTTGGCTGTATGGATGAGTATTGGGCTAATGTGAGACCTTTTGCAAACGTGCTGGAAATTAAACGCCATTACTTAGGCGCTATTATAGAGCTTAGGGAGGATTCTCTAACGCGAATTGGTGAGTTATTAGCGGTTTAAGTGGGTATATGACTATCCGGGAGTCTCGCTTCCTGCTGCGCCTGAGCCGCATCTGGAGTGCTCCGCCACAAAGAAAGTCCTCGTCCTCCAAATGCTCCTCCCAACTCCTCGAGTCTGAACCAAAAACTGTACGAGATGAAACGGGTGCGCTCACACATCTCTCGCAGGCCTCTTTACGCCTCTTGGCGCAGAAATCAGACGCAGCTCTTCGCCGTCGTTCTTCACACTGACTATCAGCGATGCGTTAATCACTCTGCTCATCGCTCGCACCACATCCTTGCCTGGAGGAGCTGCTATTTCCACAATTGGGTGTCATATCCAGCTGTCATTTATGCTCAGGAATATCAGAGGTCTCTCCATCCACACACACATACACACACGGTCACCCCATCAGCATCTTCTCCCCCTGACAATGGTGTAACCACTGCGAAAAAACTGGAGGGGGGCAAGTCGGACACCTGTCAGACATATTCAAAGGATATGAAGATTTCACGGGGTCCTCCAACGTAAAAACAATGTGTCTCAACGTGACAGCATGTGATCTTTCTATCGTACTATTGTCAGGTGTCAGTTAAGCTTTGACAGCTCCATCTCCTATGCTCAGAGGAAAGCCCCCCCGTGGCCTCACACGCCCACCTTGTTACTAGACTACCGGGGTGTTCTGTAGTATGGCTTAGGAAAAGCACCACAAACTCGATACTCAGACAGAACCCGCGAATCAGCGGGCTTTTTGTTTTTACCAGTGACATGTGGTTAGAGGAGGCAGGAGAGGCGGTGCCTCACTTGCCATCATGGAAAGAAAAAAATGTAAAATTATATAGATGGTTGTATTTATCCAGTGATTTTTACTCTTGAGTTATTTCTTAACCCTCAAAAATTTCTCCTCAAAATCTTTATATAGAAAAATTGTAATGTATTCATGTTCCAAGTATTCCTCATTACTGTAAACATGTTTGTTACATGAGGCAATATTTTTCTTTATTTATGTTTTCATTCATTGAGAAAATTCTCAATATTTTGAGAATTTAATTGGGGTCAAAAATGACCCCCAGTCATGAAAGAGAGTGGGTATTGGTAGGTTGTACATCCAAGGGTTAACAGAACCCATTAATGCTTCCAACAAATGTCGATTAAGTTACTCTGTATGGCTCATATGTTTGTAAATCTGATTGTGAAGAGGCTCACCAAACACCACATGTGTTTACGTACCGTAAAACGTCATCCTGTGTCATTTTGGGTTGCTTCATTGTTCAACACGCATGTTACGATAATGTTTTTCATGTAACAATGCACCACCTGGGCTTCATATTTAAGGGGAAAGAGCATTGTTCCATCCCACCTCTCAAACCATCTATAGCAGAACCATTACCTGCGAAAGCCACCCGTCAGCGTGACCGTGGCATCTGCGGCGACCTTGTGTACAGCTTCGTCAATAACGTTCCCCAGGGCACGGGCCTCAGCTTTGCTGACAGCCGTGGAGATGTCTCCATAATGCAGGAAACCTGTGGGGGGGGGGCAGCGATGTAGTTCTTAGTCTGGGAAACGACCATTAAACTAGAGGGAGGAAAGGAAGGGGGCAGAGAGAAGGGGTGAATGATAATGGGGGTAGATATGAGTGACAGGGAGTACAGGAGGTACTGCAGTCATCTAGACAGCTGTGGAGGTGCTGATTTGATTGCAGGTTCCTCTCAGAGTGTCGCCAATGTGTCCTCCAAGAATCCGAACTCCATATAGACTCCATGAAGTCACTCTGAATCTTTTTTTTCACCCTTCTGCCTCAGTATTTACTTTCTGCCGCAATAAGAAAAGAATTCGGGACCAACGTTGTTTTGGGGGCGACAACAAAGGAATTGTAGAACCACTGAAACGAAGTGGAGACTGGGGCTCAAACATATTTTCCGTGTCAAACAGCAGCATTATTTCTCAGCACGGAGCAGAACCCGCAGTGTTTGGAATGATGGAGTGTGAGCGGTTTGATGAAGATGACTGTCAGAGTAAAACATTAACGCATTGCGCTTCAGGCTCGAGGGGTGAAATATAATATTTGGAGTTACCACCTCATGCGGCTCTGTATGCGCTCAGCATGAACAGAGGAGTGATGCAGATGGATGAATACTCCACATCAGTCTTTTTCTTGCAGGCTATAATGCTCTGTGTGCTCTTTGGAGGTTAATGTGCGGGAAGGAGTTTAGGGGACACAGCTGTAGTTAAATATCTCACCAAAGTCCTTTTTTTTCTTTTTTAATTGACATACATATCTACCTAGAAATAAAGATGGATACCGTTCCATAAATTCAAATTAAATTCTTGTCTTGTGTTTGAATATGAAAGACAAGAAAAGACACAGCAGCCTCTTCACAGTAACTGAAACCTGTCAAAATGAGGGAGTTGTGACGCGACTTTTCATCACTTTTTCGTGAGAAGTGTATTTTGTAGACTGTAGTACCAGTAATTCCATATTCACTCTGATGGAGAAGCTCAGAAGGAGTGGCACACACACACACACACACATACCTAGTGAAAGTGTGTGATAGGGTACCAAGAGAGGAATTGTGGTCCTCTGTAAGAAACTCGGAACTGGTAGAGAAGTATGCTAAGATGACGCAGGACATGTATGAGGACAGTAAGAAGGTGGTAAGGTGAACAATTGGAGTGAAGCTCTGGAGCAATCAAATAAGTCATATTTAGATTTGAATTCCACCACTGTGTGTGTCAAATGTCAGCCTCAGATATTTTCCGGGCTGACGTAAAAGCGAAGAAACTTCTGCGAAAATCCCTTTCAACACGGCTTGCCGATATACCCTGCACACCAATCCCACACGACTCAAGGATTCGCTTCTGTGTACAATGTCAAAAAATAAGCAAATCTAGAACATTCCCCTCTATTGCCACTAACCAACCACAAACCACTATCCCCCTGCATTCCCCATCATCCTGAGATCGGCTCGACTCTTTGCTCCGACGGCGCTCCCCGTCCGGCTGATCGATGCGAGCCCGCTTCACCCTTCACAGCCTCCACGCATTGATTTTTATTAAAAATACCCCTGCTGCCTTTCTATTGTGTTTTCACCGTGCGCGCCCCGCTGGTCACATCTTATCTCTCTTCAGAGGCAAACACATTACCACTAATGCCTGAAACAGGGGCCTCGCCTCAGAACAAAGGGAACACAAAAGACGGCGTAGAAAAAGCCCCTTTCCTCCCCCCCTACGGTGTTATGTACCCATTAGGTCTTTGAGTCTGTCTTGAAAGCCGGATTTAAAACCATTTGGCGGGGTGTAATTAATGCAGTGAGAGCGAGATGCAATGTGTTGGCGTCGGGCTCATACCGGTTTGTTGCATTCGATTTAGACGAACGTCGGGCTCTGCCAGAACGTCTGCGAAGGAGCGAAGCCCTCGCCGGCGCCACTTCTCAGCCGTCTTGGGTCCAACCCCAAACACACTCGTGAACAGCTGGCAGGAAAGGAGGCAGGGACGCAAAACAATCAGGAAATCAAAACGACAGGCAACTAAGTGACGGCACTTCTGACGAGATGAGGTTCATTCGCCGCGTTTGTGAGAGGGGATGAAGTCAGATGAGACCCATAAAAGAAATGGTGGCAAACGTTTTTTGTCTGCATTCACTGACCTTGAGTGTTTGGTATCTTTCATCGGCGAGTATATTCTCAACTTCTCGTGAACGTCTGTGATGCAGGATCTCCTAGAACACAGAGACGCCATCATTTGGAAAGTTAAACCAACTTTAACTTTAACAGCTAACATTTTTCAGAAATAACAACGTTGTTGTGTTGAGTCTATGGATTACTGTGTTATTATGGGATTCCCGAGGAGGTCAACATAATGTTTGTGCCTAGAGGAACTGGAAGAACTTTGGCGCACATTTAAGTGGGTGCAGCTCTCAGCACAGCTCAGCTAATTGGTTGGTCACATTTTAATAGTCTTCATTAGGAAAAGGCATTAAATGAAGAAGCCAGACGACTAAGCAAACGAAGCAAAATCACATTTGTGCATGTGGTGTATATTCGCATATGACATTATGAGACATTAAGAGTGCCTTGATGTGGATGTGGATGCGTGTGTGTGTGCGAGTGTGTGTGTGTCTGTGTGTGCATGTGTGTGTGTGTGTGTGTGTGCGCATGTGTGTTTGTGTGCCTTCTCTACACCATGGGAATTTGCGGTGGAAAGCTAACTTGTCCTTCTCGCTGAAGAATCCGCACTTCTACCTCTCCCTCCTCTTATTCAACCCGTTCAGCTAAGACCCAGCTCAAACGCCAGAAAACGCTCGGAAACACACTCCCGCTGCGGGGAGGACGCACGCCTCACTCGTGTGTACACACAAGTGCACTCCGAGGCTAACATTCTTCAGAAACCAAACCTCTGCCATGGTGCTTTTATACAGGTTTTTTTTGGACCCAGAAGCTGCTGCTGGAGCATCACTCCCATGGACAGCAGGGATTTTGTCTTTGCGTATCCACTTCACTGTCCTTTTTTTTTCCACAACCTGCAGGTGTTTGTCTGAATCATGAGAAAACAACAACAAGTATGAGGTCATTCCCCACCAGTTGTAATCTTCGGTGAGTCATTCTCACTGTTCCGTGTAATGAATCCGTCGCCGCGTTGGCAGACCTGACAGACTCTTGAGACTTACCCCGGGAGCGACACTGTGTACGTCGGGTTTAAAATGTCAGAGGAGATGTGGCCTGCAGAGCAGCGCCTGTTTTTCACTTTCTCTCCCAGCAAAACATTTCTGGACACTTTACCCCGACAACCTGTCACCATTCCAGCCTGTGAGTGACACTAAGGTTAGGGAACGCTTACCAAGTGACCCGGAGTGACATGAGGTGTTTTTTTTTCTCTTTTTTTCAACAGATAGAAAGTGAAGTGAGCGAGTGTGTGCCGGTGTGGAGAGCATTGTCGATATGTCAACTGTGCAACACTTGTGTGTTGCACCTTCGATGCATCGGCTGTGACATCCTTTCAAAAAGGCAGACAGCAAAATGGGAGTGTTTAGACCGTCCGCCATCGTCCAGCAAACAGAAAGCGCTCACCAACACCAGGCCTCACCTCCATGATGCTGTCAAAACGTTGAGTCTGTGTAAAGAATTCTCCCAAGATGACATTCAACCTACGAATCAGAGGCGGTCATGTGCGAGGCGTGATACGGCGCTGTCAAAATGTGTGAGGAAAACAACCAGACGGTGGTCAAAGGTCAAGTTCTTTGTTGTATGGAAAGGTTCATGTTGTCGTCAAACGATGACACTAAATGAATCTGATGTATGAAATACTGGACACAGCGTGGTTGTAATTTTTGTCCGGGATCAAGAATACATTTCTTCTGAGTCCGATTATTGTTTTTTTTTTTCTCTCAAGTTGACCTCTTATTTACTGACATATACTGTCATGCCCTTTGTGTGTGTTTTCAGATTAACTCGCAGGATTTACAAATAACCAAAAATTGTAAATGAATCATTAATAAACAAATACTGGAGGAGGAGCGGCTTGATCTAAAACACAGACTCAATTCAAGTCAAATTCCCAAATGTTGCTGCTGGTTCTTGTTTGGGTGAGAGGAAAGGAATATAATTTTGTAGAAATACAGTACACTTCCATTTTAAATGAGTTTTAATACAAAATGCTGTATTTTTGGAGAAATAAACTTGTCAAAATTTAAGATCAAAGCCTATCACCACAACTTGCTAGCTTGCACTTACAGGTTGCTAGCTAGAAGCCAGGCTTTGGTCTCACCTCTATCACAGCCTTTGTGTGTCCCCCAAGGCAGGGTAGATTCCGGATGGCCCCCAGGTCCTCCACCTCCCACGGCAAGCTCTTTAGGACAGATGCAGCTCGCCTGAAGGCCAAGCAGGCGCCCTCCATCTCGCTGAACTCGTAGTTCTCAGCCAGCACTTCAAAGGCGTCCTGCAGAGAGACGGAGGCAGGGAAGTAAACACAGGATGAAAATACACCTCTAAATACATAGGAGGGCAGCAGGAGGACATATCTGACTTTAAGATGACAAGCGCAGGAATAAGAGGAGCTGCTGGCTGTTTTTTTTGCGATGGGCTGCTGTAGTTGTTGAGGTTTTTGGCACCAGCACTCAGAAAAATCTCTGTATGGGTTTGCCGTGCATGGAGGAACATTATGAACTCCAAAGCTGAAAGAATGTGGGAAAAAACCAAAGCATGTGTGAGATTGTCACGTAGAAAGTCGGAGCAGAGACAAAATAGAGAGACTGTGAAAGGGGAAGATTTGTGATTAGCAACACGATCTAGTAACTGTCTAACGTTTCAACTCTAATTTTCGGTGTGAAACAGAAGTGTCTGGTTCGGCTTCTGTTTGAAATGTTTCTCAAATTCCTCAAGACAGGACACTAATTGCCCTCAAAATACTTGAGAGGCTCTTGGCAATGAGGGCCTCCTGCAAATGAGAATGTGATGTAACTGTTATCAGGGCGTCTCACTGTGTGGGTCGTTTCTGATGTGCTAAATGGATTCTCATAGAAAAAAAGAAAGATTTTGTTCTCCTCTTGCACAGTTTTGTTTTGTGTCCAGGATGCCTCCCCCCTCCCTCCCTCTCTCCCCGTCTCTCAGGTGACATTGATTGCATGCTGATTGCAACAATCGATCAACACTCAACAAGCCACTGTTTCTCTCTGTGATGGGAGTGTGTTTGATGAAGTTTAAGTTGCTCTTTTAAGGGTTTTATTGTTCTCCTTAATTTACTTGTGTGCGTAATGGGATTGCAAGTAGTTGCCCAGAGGAATGCGGCACAGTTTTATTAATGTGCATATGATGACACTGACACCTGCATTACTTAACTTGTTGGCTTGGGTGTATGTGTGTGTGTGTGGGGGGGGTGGCTGTATGTGTGTGTGTGTGTGTGTGTGTGTGTGTGTACTCTTTTGTATATCTTTAGCATCATTTACAAGAAAAAATATATAAGAAAAACATGTATTTTAAATATGTTACATACAGTATAGTCTGAGATGATGCAACAGAGAGACAGAGGATATGATTTTTTTTCTTTTTTTTTCTAGTAATTACGATGGAGACTTACAAGAGCATAAATATATATATATATAATCTATGTATACTGTATATACACACGGACACTCAGGAATATGTCTCTATACTCTAAGCACCTTGAGATAACTTCTGTTGTGATTTGGCACTATACAAATACAACTGAATGGAATTGAATACTAGGATATATTTCTAAATTTACATATATTAGATTTACACCATGTATTCATAATTCATGTTTCATACAAGTCACACTTTCACTGTGACAATTTCAAGTGCATATGTGCTTTTAACCCAACGTCTGTGTGTTTATATTGATTTACACTACTTGACTTATTTCTTCTGAGTTTGTGTGTGTGTGTGTGTGTGTGTGTTGTAGGTTCTACATGTTTATCCACTTTTCTATGTATTGATTCTTCCTGTCTTTACCTTTCTATTCTTGAACAGCTGTGACCGTAACCATGACTCTCCTCGGGGATCAAGAAAGCATTTCTCATTCCGATTCCCACTCGAAATTCTAGATACCACATCCTGTGTCCCTATGCAGCGGCCCTCAGGGAGAGACGCACCTCTCCCAACAACAAGGCAACACCAAGGAGGGTCCGTTAGCTCGGCCCCGAGAGCTCCAGCCGACACGGTCGCCGACAGATTTTCGCCGAGCCCTGGTGTGAGGTCGGCGCACCACCCGCCATCACCGCCCAGTCATGGCCTCGGGTCAGTGAGCAGCAGACGTCGGGTCTCGCTCGCCCAGGAGACGCACTGACCCGTTTGCTGCACGGGGGGACGACCCTTTGCATCGCAGCCCCGCACACAAACGTGCAAACGCATATGCACACAGCTGGGCACAGCATGAGCAGCAAATTACAGAAGGGAGCATTTAATCGGACCTGTTAGGAAGCAAATTCATCGCTGAGCTAGACGTGCTTCGTGTGTGTGTGTGTGTGTGTGTGTGTGTGTTCTGTGTGAGTGCTCGCGCGAAAGTATTACAGTAATTGCGTCCATTAATAACGCCACTCGCTTTAACGGTTGTTTTAATGCTCAAATGTATTAGCATCCAAAACCATGCGCGACACGTTCGCAGCTGAGAAAAAGAACCGCCAAGTCTGGTAACATTTGTGTCGTACCTGTGACTGTAATCGCTGTACATAAATTTGCGTGAATCTAGCGCGCCGATCTGAGGAGGGTGTTAGACGGGTGTGAAATGACACAAATTTATAATATGCAGCCCAGGACCTCATGTGGGTTCTCCAGCTTGTGATTTGCGCCTTGGAATGAACCGAGCTGCCTGGAAGCAGCATATGTTAGCACGCACGGCGTACAGCTGTTTGCTTTGGCAACAGCCACCGAGAATAGACTCCGCCAATGAGGTCTGATTCAGTCTACAGCAGCTCCGCCACCCAGAAACGTTTGCCTGACGACAGCCATTGCGTCCCCAAACCTCCATATACACGGAGACCTCCATATCCAATATGGAGGGTTGTGTATTATATACAAAAAAGTCTGTATGGTGTTCATAACAATTTTTGTCCAAATGTGGGCTAAATTAAGAGTTCAGTGCAAGAAACCAGACAGCTGCTGGTGCAACTGCAGACTTCTTGAGTGTCCTTCTTCTTGAGTGTCCTTGAGCAAGGCTCTCAATCTGAGTTCATAAACTGCTCCCCTGACGCCCTACTGAACAAGTCACTGCTCTTCACAAAAATCTCTGGAGAAAATATGAGACAGATTCAGAAAAGAGCTCTCCCCTGGATTAATAATGAATATACACAAAATAAAACGAGAATAAAAATGAAAATAATGAAAAAAGAATTGAAGTTCGCACTGGGAGGACGAACCGCGCGTGACTTTGTGCAAAGAAAGTTTTGCGACGACGAAGCCGAGACTGCAAAAAAAGAAAAAAAAAAAGTGGAACACCCAATTATCCTCCCCGCATTTCTCTTAAGACCACACGCACGCCCGTGCACGCACACACACGCTATGCAGCTATTCTGTCAACTGTCACGTCGTCCCAGTCAGCGCTGGGGGGCTCAAAGGCACGCTGCTACGCGCTAAGCTAATTAATGAGGAGCTGGTGCCAGCAGGGGGGCCAGCGGTACGTGGGGACGTTGATGTAGCGCCCCGATTTACCCCCTGCCACCCGATTTCACAGTCCTGCCTGGGAGTCACGCTCACCCCGCGGCAAACCTCACCGCATGGGCTAAGAGGCGCCATGAAAGGAGGGCACGGAACCCTGCTGAGAGGGGTCCTAACAAGATTTACGGCCTGGAGATGGATTTTGCTCATCCTGTCATATTACGGGACATTCCTCTCCATTTCATGCTAGCCTGTTTTTTTTTTTTTTTTTTTTTTTGAAGGTTAACGGCATACTAATTGGGATCTAACCAATTCATTGGTTTGGAGAGAATTATCATTTTTATTATTATCATTATCAGTCTATTCTTTTATTTTCATTTTTTTAATGAAAATATACTTTAGATCCTATTCCTGATCATCAAGCGATCCTGCATTTGTGGGGATGTAGGTGTGCTATATGTGTTCTGGCTGCGAAGGACTTGCACCGCTGCCTCCAAGGTGATGGAGGGAATCAATTTTGGTGTATTCAAGCCTGGCTGCCTCCGCTCCAAACCCTTCCCGTTACTTTTGTGTGCGCATCGATAAAACTGGAGGCCTTCTGCTGATGTGAAACAACTTCATGACGCTCCCCCGTCCTCCCACCAGGCTTCTCCCCCCGTCTCCTCTCATTAGGCAGTGCAAACTGTGTCTATAGCAGTGGCCTATAAGGAACATGCCGCGCGTGCCTCTGTGTGTGTGTGTGTGTGTATTTGTGTGCGTGTTGTCATCAGAGAAAAGAAATTCAATGCTGCGCGTCAATCAAACGCAGCATGAAAGTCAATTTTCGGATGCGCACACACGGCAGGCTTACGGTGAAATTATGACAGCAGAAAGCTCAAGGATACGTCAATAAAGAAACACAGCGTGGGCTAGACGAGAGCGCGCACACACACACACACTCAAACACACACACAAACACACACACGCGAACGCAGGCACACACATACACATGCTCACTGTGTGTATTGGTGTTTGGATTCCCCATTCACAGCTATGAGCCTGGCAGAATCATCAGTGCCAAACCAGCACACCAGGTTGGGGGAAGGAGGAAGAGGAGCAGGAGGAAGAAGAGGAGGAGGAGGAAGAGGTGGAGGAGGAGGAGGGTGGGGCAGAAGTATCAAAAAAAGGACGTGCGGATGTCATACGGGAGCGAGAGAGTGAGAAAAGGCGTCAGATAAAGAGAGAGCAGGGATGAATAAATCAATAGCGCGCGGATCTGGGATGAGGGGCTGCTTTGCCGCTACTGTGTGTGTATGCGCGTGTGTATGTGTGTGTGTAGGGCTGTCTCTGAAGTGATGCTCATCCTCTCCTCCTGATCCTGACATCGCTCCGCACCAGCCCTCCCTCCCCCATCCCTCCT
>OMPJ01010230.1:0-38021 GCA_900312935.1 Carapus acus
TTCTGTCTGCAACTACCGGCACGTTCTCTGACTCCTCATGTTGTCTACTATCTGTAAACGGAGCTATCTAACTATCTAAGACCCCTTGCTGGCTGAAAGCTGTCTGCCGCTGAGGATGTGTGGATACCTGCATTTGCACGGCTGGGGAAGTGTGTGCACCAAAACATCTGCACGCAATGAGCCAGCATGTCCTTGGCCTCTGTCTTTGTATGTTTGCGTATTTGTTCTACGTGCCTGTTTGGCAAACACGAGAGACAGAAGGTGATGATAAGAGATGCAGTGTGACGCGCCAACAGATTCAAAGGATGAGGGCCCGCCGACACACACGCACACGCACAGGCACACGCACAGGCACACGCACACACAGACAGTGCAGTGTCTTCACCTGCAGTCCTCCTGGTTGATGATTACATACATTTCCCAGCTGGTGTCTTCTGCGATCCCTCCATGAGGCACCAACAGACTGATGCCTGGTGAGGCACAAAAAAACGAAAACAAAAACAAAACAACACACAAAAAAAAAAAACATCGGATCAACACTTCACCCAGGAAGACTGTCAAGCTCCCACATGTGCATGCAAGCACTGCCCCCCACACACAAGCACACCTGCTCTGCTGTCAGCTGTTCTTACTGAAGGTGACAGTCAGAGAGGCGACGGCCCCAGAGAGAGGTGATGGAGGCACATCCCAGAGGCCTTGTGAAGCAACAGCCACAAACATGGACACACACACACACACACACACCAACTGTCTGGCTCTTGGACTTAAACATGCACAGGATGGGGATCTATTGCTGCCAGCTTAGGTGGAAATCTGGGACAAACCTCAGCTATTATGTTGAAATTAGCTCCAGCAGTGAAGTCAGAGTTGTCACGTGTAATATACCATTTGCAGCTACGAAGTTATTTTTATTGAGGCACATCTCAGGTACAGCTGATGGATGTTAATGGTGATAAATTATACTGAATGGGATAAATGTATATCCAGTAAAGGAGTGAACAGATCAATCAATCGATTGTTCAATCAGTTTTGGGGATTCGTAGAGTCCTACTCAGCAGAAACAGGCAAAAAAGGTCAGCCACATTATCTAATTGCCTGAGGGGACTCAAATTTGGAGATAGGCAGAAATAAATCCCACACTCTCATTAATGCAACTCAAGCCTGCCCGTCAAAAAGGTGCACTGATACTCTCGTTAAAGTTGAAGGGTAAATTAAGTTCTTGCGATCTTTGAATTGTGCGGCATGTTTACTTCTTTACGACTCATTTCTCACTTCCCTCTGGGAAAAGATGTCAACACACTGTAGTCATCGCTCATGAATATGGAGGAGGACTGAAGTGCTGCGGACAATTTTGTTGTGCTTCTCCAACAGCAATGAAGCGAGTCTTTACTTTTTACCTAAAAACAATCTGAATAATGCACGAGGACCTCGGGCCACAGTCGACTCACCTGTGTTAGGCACCACCAGCCTGCCTCCTGCGTGACCAAACACGGCCGTGGCTTTGTGGGGTGGCCTGGACTGGGTCAGAGTGACTTGGGGAGTGAAGAGATTTTTTCCTTTTCTCCCTAAGGTTGTACCCATTGCAACTCCTCTGTAGTCTGGGGCCATTCCTCTGGGGAACGTCTGGGGGTGGGACATGACATGGTACTCCGCACTCTCCGCCACCCCTGCAAACACCAGGGGGCAACAAGTTTGGACTGAAGAATAGTTCTTCAGTTAAGGGTCACCACTTTTTATGGATGCACACACACACACATACACCCATCCACACACACACAAGCAAACACACCCATCCACATACATTCGCGCACACACTCTATTGTATAAAAAAATATACACCATGAAATGAAGAATAATACAAAGGAACATACACCCTTACCACATTACGGCTACGTATTCGCAAAATGAGAGAAGAACCATGCTGCTTATACATTAATGATACAAAAGAATAACAAACAAATGATTGGTTGTGTTGCTGTGTGTGTAATGAGATGATAAGAAGCTACTAATAACTTGCATTCTCACCTCCTCAATGCTATTTAACACTGCGAGCATGAGCTGCTGTTGTTGCCTCAGTGATGCATGCAAGTGTGTCTTCACCTACTAAATCCCGCATTAATATCATACACAGCGCAATAGTGGCCTCATCGGTGGTGACTGAGCAATCAATGCATTCCTCTGAGTTTGGAATTCAGCTGAGTTCGGGATATGACTGTGAAATGTGGACTTGTTAGCACTTTTGCTGGCTGACCTTTGCTCTTGAGATCAGGGAGGGGGTCAAGGAGCGAGCGGTCAGCCATCAGCTCCTTATCGATGGAGTCCTGGAAACACATGGGGCTCGTGTATGTTCGTGACACCGTCAGGTCAGGCTGCATGGATGAGTTAATGAGCAAGGGGTTTCCTGGGGAAAAAAAGAATATAGCAGCTGAATATCAATAATATGTTCGTCATCTATTCCAGTGCCTCAAGTCACTTGTAATAATTAACCTGCATGTAAAGGGAGAGCAAAAAACAGATGTTTTTGAGTCATTCAAACAAGATTGACTGACTCACTCATACATCAACAAGTCTCACAGCCGCTGAATAAAATTAACGGTAACGGTAAAATGAGGTGTGTCGGTTGAAATGTAAGATTGACGATGTTTAAGATGGAACGAGGGCAGCAGGTTTGAGCAGTTGGCTGGTGGGTTTCCTTGAGCCAGGCACTGACCACTTCCCCGGCTCCTTGCCTTCGTTTTACCTCCAAAGCAGATGAAGCAAGAAGCAAGCAACAGTGGTTTGAAATGCCACACCGTATGCGGCCATGAGCCGCCACAGCGACAGCCAATCACAATGCAGGCACAGCACAGCAAATGTGACTTGTCAGTCGCCTGGAGTGTGTGTGCTCAGCCACAAGCGCTTTTTTTGTTGACAGCTGTGTTTTATGGGTCGATGAGGAGGGACGGTACATGGTGAGATACCAATATGAGCGACGGCGATTGCCAGACACTTTAAAAGAGAGACAGCATGGTTTCTATTAATATGTAAATGACATTTTTGGAATTAAGTGAGCTGTGGCGTACTGGCCTCCCCCAGCGGGCTGCTGACAGAGAGAGAGAAAGAGAGAGAGAGAGAGGGAAAGAGGCAGAGGATGCGGGAGGTTTTTTGAAGGTAGGTGCATCTTAAACCCGCGGGACTCAGATTAAAGCTTGTAAACCTCCTGCTGTGTCACCTTTACTTAAGCTATCACATTACGCTGAAGTTTGTTACCCTGACCCACAATTTTGAGAATTTGAAGATGCGGGAGCCAAGAGACTTAGTCCCATCTTAGAAATTCCCAAATTTGATAATCAGCAATTTTTGGTTTCAACCATGCATATTGTATGATTGCCTTCTCAGTATGGGTTTGCCAAATGGTGCCGTGTGCTTATTCATGTGGTGCAGCACAGAACACGCCAGTGAAAGTTTAATGCTTTGGTGTAGTCGGGCTCTTGTAAATGCGTACTACATGTTCAGTTTCTGAGCATGGTATACACGGAAAACAAGAATTTCCAGAAGCTTACAACAGGATAACAAACTGAAAAATTAAATGCAGCCAATAAAGCCCCTGAAGCATTTCAATAATGCATAAAGTTCGACACAGACATGAATAAATCATACGTGTGTACACATAAATACAACACTGCATTGCTTTCTCGCACGTTGTGCACAGCTGATTCATGTACAAAGAATATGACTTTATTACGTCAATATATTTACAGCATACAGATGGAAATTAATGCCTCACCCCATCCATCACTCCCTACACAGGTGGAGTCACACTGGGTGTGTGTGTGTGTATGTGTGTGTTTTATGTCCGTCCAGCTGCAGAAACGGGCTGCAATATCATACACGCGGCTGCTCCTCTACAATGACGCACTGCTATTATGTTCAAAGGGGAAAGGCAGTTTATTTATATTATACTGTCAAAGCTGCCGCACTGTATCGTCACGTGAAATTGTCGCCGTGTTGCACGCTTTATTCGATTTTTGAGAGTCAAACTGAAATGAAAAAGCAAGAAACGTAATATATTTCCCGTTGCATAAAGCACACAGCTCAGTTGCACATCGCCGGTTTCTAATGGAATCATTCATGCCGAGTAGCTGTATGTGTGTGTGTGTGTGAGTGTGAGTCAACGTGAGAGAGAGAGAGAGCCAGGAACAGGCAGAGAGTTACGTATCAATCGGCCTTTTTATGTAAAATTCAAATAATTGGCAAGTTTAAGCTGGTGACATGGAAGAAAAATTTGCAGTGAATGCCCATTTACAAACAAGCTCAAACAAGGTCAACATCACTTACTAAATGCAAAAAGGCCATGTGAGGTGATGCAAGTCTAGGCCTGGCACTAAATCTACTGCAGTGACTAAATGTTTTTTTTTTGTGTTTGAGTCTGGGCCATGCGAACACACTTGTGCCAAAGTTGGCACGACTAAGGTGTGATTATGCAGAGCAGGCCACACAGCGTGATCGCGATACTCATTTCAGACACCTTCTTCCTCTAAGGCCGTGGAAAATAAGGATTTTCTGCCTGCTCTCACTGAGTCATAATAAGTGAAACATTCTGAGACAAAATCTGTTAAGGTGCAACTTTTAAAAAACTGTGAAATGATGGTGAATGTGCACAATAGTAAAAGTAATTTGATCGGTGGCATTTGGAATTTTTTTTCTATTAACTATGGAATTATGTTTATATGTATGTCTACTTTTGATTAACCTTCAATTCAATGTTCCTAGGTTTGCCTTCATGCAGTATGAAAACAAAGGAGTAAACAAAATAATAAAGCTCAGAGAAGGAGGGGGACAAAATGATAGCTGCTGCAAGTTCTGTAGAGTACTGTCGCACTGCCCTTGAGCAAACCACTTATCCTCAAAATTCTTGTCAAAATTCTTGTGTTCTTAATCACAAGAACGGAACACAACATAAGATGACAAAACATAACATGACGTTGATAGTTAATTGTTGTCCTTATTTTCACTGCTGACTTTCAGCAGAATTACTTAGGTGCAATAATTCCGTTCTGCTTACGTCCTACAAAATTTTGAGTGAGGAGCAACAATTCTGGACCTTTCATCTTCCTCTGCTGCCTGCTCCCTTAAGAGGTCGCCACAGCGGATCATCCTTCTCAACCTACTTCTGTCCTTCTAATCATCTACTGAAACACTACCTGTCCTCATGTCTTCCTTCACTTCATCCATGAACCTTCCTCTGCTCTACAGTGCAAACCTCCACCTCTCCAGGTTCTCTTCCACCTGTCTCCTACCCTCACCACAAACAACAATCATCTGCATCAACAATCATCTGCAAACAGCATTGCCAATGGGGACCCCTGTCTAACATCATCTGTAAATCTGTCCATCACCATGGCAAACAAGAGGAGGCACAGGGCTGATCCCTGATGTCGCTCCACTCTGACCCTGAACCCATCTGAACCCCACGGTCTTGTTATCCTCCGAGACTTCCTCATGCAGTGCCACTGTTCCCATCTCGGTGCCCTATCATGCGCTTCTCTTCGTCACCAGACACAGTGCAACATCTTCTGACCTTCTCTGTACTTCTCCATCAGCTCTCTCGGAGCAAAAATGACATCAGTGGTACTCCTTCATAGCAGGAAGCCATACTGCTGCTCATGAATTGTAACCTCCTGCCTCAACTTGGCTTCAACAACTGTCTGTCCATATCCTTATGGTGTGGCCATCCGTTTTATGCCTCTTTAGTTGCTACAACTCTGTACATCAACCTTGTTCATCTGCAGATGTCTGGCCCTCTTCCCTAGACACCTGCACCTCCAGAGGTATGACGTATGGGCCCACCGCTGTTCATACCATATCTCTTTCACAAATTCCCTGACCTCTGTCTTATTAATTTCCTGTACCTCCAGCTCCACGACTGTTCCTTCATCTGTCCTCCTCTCCCTCTCATTCTTTACATTCATTAGGGCTTCAAAGTGCTCCTTCCATCTCCGGAGCACGCTCTATTCACTCACTACCATGTCTCCATCTCTATATTTTATAACTCTGACCTGCTGTTCATCTCTCTCAGCTTCATCTCTGTGCTTAGCCACTAGATACAAGTCCTTCCCTTCTCTTCTCATACAACTCACAACATGACTTTTATTTTGCCTTATTTTGCAACAGCTCTTTTTGCATTCATCAAACTTCAAAGCACCCTTGTCTACTGACATATCTCCCTGTCCATCCCACATCCCACAACTCCTTCTCGTGGGTGGTCTCTTGTACAACTTTATTCCAACACCAAGTCACCTTGCCTTGTTTCCTCCGTCCAGGAGAACACACACCCATCCATCAGTTTCCCTCATTAGCTTACCTATACTTTCTCACTGATGAGATGATAAACATTAATTCTATTCACACACGCTATTCACGCTGACTCCCTGGTATATAAAAAAAGAGTCACTACCTCCTTCAGAAGTCAACAAACTCCTTCCTAATCTTTGTCAAGAACTAATAACAATAACAACTTTGACCTTGTTTGCTATACTAACATCTCTTTTGCGGCTAATGAGGAAGTTTTTTTCACAAACCACATGGATGAGAGTTAATGTCTACTGGCCAAGGCTACATGAAGCCCGGGGAATGACAGCATTGCTTCGATATTGGATGAGTGAGGTGCAAGAGGCTTTGCCAGCCGTGATTTGCTCAACACTTCGGCAAAATCCTCTGCAGCCTTCCCTAAAAGCCAAACACCTGGCTCTCCAGCCTCAGCGCCTACTGATCAGCCACACTCTGCAATTTCCCCTCCAAAACCTTCGTCCAAGCAATCATCCCAGTCATCGGCTCCACACGGTTCCAGCAGAGTGACTTATTTGGTGGCTGGGGACCAAGCAACAATATCCAAAAGTCTTAAAAAGCAGGAACTGATGTGCTTGGCAAACTCGTAGTTTTCCTCAGAGTCTGGCATTTTTTGCCAGCTTCTTGCTTCTGACACGTCTCCTGCTGGTCACTCCAGCAGCTGTTGGTGGATTTTTTTGTGTGAATTTTCACTGAATGCTGAGCAGCTGCTATGCAACTGGTAATGCAGCTCCTGATTCATGTAATCAATTAATTTAGTGAGTTGACTCTCAAAGGCATAACAAAATATCTTGCACAACAAATTTTTGGTGACCTACTGAGGAGAACGGAGGAGTAACTCGATGCTGGTTGTCAAAGCTGACAGCACTTCAAACATACATTCATTTATCCTCCTAATATTTTTCCCATTTTCTCTTTCCATTTTTTACCAAAACACAGTGTAATTCAATCACTGCTGATTCTTGCCACACTGTGCCTCTTCTCTTACCTGCCTCTTTAAGACATGGTGAGATAATAACGTTCTAAATTATATTCATCACAGGTCGTGTTCAGATATTTGCGGCCTCATTTCCGTCTTACCTTGGCGAGAGGACTTGAAGCTGAAGGACTGGAAGCCCCCCGTCAGGGCGGAGGAGTCGATGACGTCCACGCCGTACTCGCTCTGGCTCTTTCGGTACAAGGTGACGGCAACAATCAGCAGCAGCACAGTCACAACGCCCGCGGCCAGTCCGGAGTACAGAGCCACATCGCTGTTGCTCTCCACATCTGTAAAGCATCAGTTGGCTTTATCTACAAAATCTATTTTCTTTATACTATATTTTCTTTATATTAATCTTTATACGGCAGGTTGTGTGTGTTGGGGGATGGCAGTGCTAAGTCCACAAGGACCAACAGTATGAAGTGGACCTCCTGCCAAGGAAGCCTTGAGAGCGGCACCTAACCCAAACTCCTGCAGGGCATCTAACCCCAACCTCCTTCGCTCTGAAATTTCCCCCCAAAAATTAACAGAATGTGAACTGAAAGATACCCTTCAATAAAGGTCATCTTTCTTCTTTCTTTCACATCTGCTTCCTTTAGATCAGGGGTCGGCAACCCGTGGCTCGCGATCTTTCAGCCTTGCTCTGTGTGGGCTGGGAAAATTAATAAATAATCTGGTGGCTGTCCAGCTAAGAGGTGCTGAAACGCTTTGCTGCATGTCTGGGAGAGGTGAAAACTTTGAGTAGCAAAGGGCTCACTTTTCCTGCCTCCATCACCCCCACTAAAGCCTCACTGATGACAGCTTACAGTCCTGCACAGAGAGGAAAATGACTTTGTACAGCTTTCATGGGAAGCTAAGGGCTCATCTTTGTACACGCAACTCCCTCCCTGTTCACGCCGCACAGACGACAGGTTGGAATTAGGTCCAAATGACTTTTTGCATGTTAAAGGTTGCCGACCCTTGCTCTGGATGCACTGTGTGCCCCACATCACATTTTCCATTCGATTCAATTCATCAGTGAAAAAACATTCATTGTGTGGGTATGAAAGCATACATGGCATTCAAAGTGGTTGTAATGCGTCAGAATTTCTTCACCTGGTAAACCTCTTGGCAAACACATTGCTGGAAATTGACTGACAGCATTAATTTAGAACTCCTACGATGGGCCCCACCCTGCATTCTCTACCTCTCAACTTTTTTTCACATTTGAGGCTTTTTCTGGTGATTCAGCTTTTTGCCAGACCAAGTTTAATGCCCTCAATAAAACATGGAAAAAATGATTTTTTTCCTCTCAAAAGAAAAAAAAATGTCCTGCAAGTTAAAAATCTGCTGAGCTAAATTTGAAATCTTTTTTTTCTCCCCAAGTCTAGTTGTCTACTCCTCGTTGGCACTTGGTGCTGCCGCAGTGTTATCTTGCTCATCCTTAAGTTTTTAAACCGCTAATGAGGAACCTCGCAAGGAAGGCGATTATAATCATCTCAGCACCTGACTGTCATTTCAAACGCCACTTGGCTCTAACGTTGGAGGTTTTCTGAGTTCCGCTGGGATAATGTGACCACACCAATTCATTAAATTAGCACATCAGCGATGATTACGCTCTGTCTGGTGTTGCCAGTATGGCAGGGTCCAACTCCACGAGGTGTGAGGAAAATGAAGGGCTGCTAGCTTGTTCGTGAAAGATAATGAGATCGTCGCCGCAACAAGACTTGCGGAGAAAGCCCGCTAAGTCGCCTGCAGCTTAAAGCGGGGGAAAATGACAAAATATGCAAAGCAGTATTACGAGCTACAGTAGCAGGTTAATTGAAGGCTTCAGGAGTTGTGGCTGCATCTGGACACCCCCTGTTTTTCAGAGCAAATTGATCTATTGGGGGTGGAGATTTTATTCCAGGTCACATTTCTGATTATCAAGCCTGTCTCAGCAGACTGCAGGAAGATTTGCTCTGGAGATTTCACAGTATTTCTAGTGACAAAAGTGGATATGAAAACATATGGGAACAGATGGCATCATTTCTCTCGAAGCAACTGAAGAAGAGTCGTGAGCAAGATCGTGGTGACAATGAGGATTGTGAACGCTGGAGTGATGCTGCTTTTAGATGTAGGAGGAGAAGAATGCCAGCAAAGCGCCACAAAGTTTGTGCGATAAAGGAATGCAAAGAGGTTTTCTGAAGTCGTTACAGTACTTGAGTGCGTGGCCTTGCTGGATGTACACTATGCTGCATGCCTGTGTGTGAGGTGTGTGTTTCCTCTCTGTTCTCAACAATAACAGCCAATTGCCTGGGGTCAGTCTGAATCTGACTATTGTTAGTACTCAATGAATACCGATTGCTGCAGAACCTTTGGTGAGACAAGGCCAACGAAAGGTTATTCAAAGGCTGAGATGAACTGATTTGGAGAAACTCACCCTGTGGTTTTGCGTCATGGAGCAACTTTCTATCTGCAAAGACAAAAACAACAAAGATGTGTGAGTACTACTGTCCAAATTGGGTGCACGTTTGTGTTTACTAGTGATGTGTGGACCAAAAAAAAATTTTTAGACTCCAAAAACAAAATATATAGGCTTCATAAATGTATAAATGTATTTATTTACAGTGTGCACACAATTTTTTTGCAAACTTGTGTTTCTGATCTGCTCACAAGACAATCTATAGGACCGACAGTATCCCCCCTCAGCTTCACTGCCTCTGCCTATCATAACAAACAGAGCTATGACTTAATAAACGGCCCCCTTTTGGCTGTGCTAGATAGTGTATTGTTTTCTGTACTTTTTATTTAGCAGTTGAACTTCTTGCTTGCATTCTAACTACAAGGTTAAATATAATGAGAAGGAATCACAAAAACACACATGAGGATTTGTCAGAATTTAGTAAAAAAACTGTGTATCAAATGGCATCGGTTGCGAAACTATGTTTGTTTCAGATTCAGAATCAGATTGGGACAAAACTTTGCACTGTTGCATATCACTGCCATATTCACTCATTGGTCTGCAACATGCGGGCTCATGTGTGTGTGTGTGTGTGTGTGTGTGCACGCGCCAGTGTGTGTGTGCATGTTTGTGTGCCTGTGCGCAGAAGATGAGTAATGAAGATGGATGAGTATGATGGTAATGAGGATGTTCTGTAATGATCATCGTGATTATGAAAAGTCAATCTGTGATGACAGCGTCCCTGAATGCATCACACTGACGCTAATGATGCTGTAGCCTGTGTGTACGCAAGTGTGTGTTTTGCGATGTTGCTGTTTTCGTTGCTCACCCTGCGTGCACAGGCCTCCAGTGCAGTTGTCTGTGGCCATCACTGCCCCGTCACACAGTCGCCCTCCGTGTTTCGGCTCCGGGGCTGTACACGCTCTGCCGCGGTGCCTCTCACACTCTTCGCTACACACACTCCACTCACTCCACTGGCCCCAGCTGCCGTCCACTAAGATTAAAGCACAAACACAAAGGAGTGTGTGAATTCGAATACGGCGCTACGGGCCTGTGAGGCCCTCTGAGACAATGTATGCAGATGAACCTGATTTGATTTGGCTGCATGCGCGCTCACTCAGACACACATTTTCGACTTAAGTGGGCAGAGATGGAGAGCGCTATGCCACCCCACCAACTGCAAACACAAAGCCGAGGCGCTCGTGTCACTTTCTATCACCTATAAAACTTTCCCTCCTGCTAATCTCGGCACAGGGACGCCGTGTCTATGCTCAGACTCAGATGAAGTGGAAAAATCCCTCAGAGAGGCGCTGTTGGCGAAAAGGAGATAATGCTTGCTGGAGCGCACTGTTTTCCCCTGATAACTTTTTTCTTTTCTTGAATCCGCTTCCTTTGGAAAACACAAATTTCGGGCTCGTCTACAGAGACATGTGGACAGGGCTGATTATGCGACAATACTGTTTTGCTCTTCCTCCTGCAGCGCCACAAATTTGCTGCATCTTTCTCTCTCTGATGTTTTTTTCCCTCTCCCACCTTTTCATTTCCTCCACCCCCTCCCTGCAAGTTGCAGTACATTCGATTGTAGATATAAACTACTGTCTGTGCGAGCAGCGTCTTTGGGTATTGCACTGATGACAACCGGTTGGAAAAAGATTAACTTAAGATCCAATTTCTTTGTCCCAATCTTACCACCATCTTTCGGATATATGTCCTGTCAGAGAGACAATTCTTTCTGTTCATCTAAGAAATTAAAACCAACTTGCAGAAACCATAAACTTTGCTTACGGTAGATAATCAATAGCACTGGGTGTTCTCTCATTTTTTTCCACTCTCAGAATTAGATTGCGGCTGGACGGCTAAATCCACTCAACAATGAACAGCTCCCACACTCCATGCCGCATTCAGCTGCAGTGTGAGACTGCTAAAACACTTCACACTTTTTAGTCACTAAAGGCTACATGTCTCAATGACCTTACAGACAACACAGGCAGATTTTCATGCCAAAATCGAATGAGATACACATTATAAATCCTGGCGATTCATATCTCACAAATGTCTTGGGATGGTGTACAACAGACACAAAAATGATCCAATGGTCCTCTGGGGGTGTGAGTAATTCTATACATTCCTATGACATTGTTCAAATTCATAGTGATAAAACATTGACAGAAAAAAATGGTCAACATCTGATCAGTAGCTGTGTGTCTCCTGAATGTCTGACATCTTGCATGTATGAAATCCAAACATAACACAAGTGAAGGACTGATTAAAGCATAACAAAAGAAATCTGAGGTGTATTTGCTGGCAGCCTTGAATATGTGGAGCAGCACATTGGCTGTAAACTTACCAGGACAGAGTGTGTTGCAGGTGCTTTTCTGCACAGACATGCCTTCGCAGAACGCACCCCCGTTGAGGGGAGCCGGATTGGTGCACATGCGGGAACGCTTCTGCACGCCGCGGCCACAAAGGACGTTGCAGGGGGACCAGTCCGTCCACGACGACCAGCCTCCGTTTACTATATGCAGCAGGGATGGCGACAAGAGACAATAACATAGGTTTGAACGTGGTATGTGTCTGTCCTATAGATGTAGATAAACCCTCTTTAGTTCACAATAGGATACAGATGCCCCAAAACAGCTGAGAATGGAAGCACACTGTGGCCACTCAAAAGACATCTGTGTTTCATCTCCTTTTATTCGACGTATTCCTTGGCTGAAATAAGGCTGAATTACTGACTAATCACCTCATTTGGCGTGATAAGAAAGCAGCACTATCATCACAGTGCTCGCAAGCATCAAAAGCTACAGGGAATATGGAGCCTGTCAGGAGACTTCATTAGCATTGTGGAATTTGATGATTGATGATCCACAGCGTTATGATGTCAGAAAAAATATAATGGATTCCTACAGCGGCCAAAGTACGTCCCTGAAAAACAAATTAGGCATGAGAGGTGAAAGTGAAAGACAGAGGAAAGAAGCATCATGGGTCAACATACAGATGCAGAGTGTTTGTCTCCACCAGGCCTGTGGCAACGGCCTGTAAAAACTGTATCAGCAATCCCACAGCTGCTCAAAGTTCTCCACAAAAGCTTCTTCGTGTCACCACACAGTTTTGACAGTTCATGTCACCACCTAAGCATCATTAATAATTGAGATCTTGTAAATACTGCGCCTGTCTCCTCGCCTGTTTTCACTCACGGGATCGCTTGTCCATTACCTTCTTATTAGGCTCCAACAGGGGAGAAAGAAAAGACCACACTGAAGCTCAGTGGTGCTCTTTATATTAACGACTTAAGGGAATTTGGTTGGGGGATTGATTTGACGGTCTACTTGCTGAACAAAATTAGAAAGTGGGACTGCGATACCGGCAAGATGGAGTAGTCAGACCGCTTATGTTTACTTTGGCAAATCAAAGGTAATTTTACATTCTGGGCATCTTTTGAATAAAACGAAGCACTCGATGTGCACTTAATGTGCACTCAGTTGGCCCAAGGTGGAATGCTAGCACCTCATGAGCACTTCTTTTTAGATTCCGAAGGAAAAGCTGTCGAATGAAAAACAGGTTTTGTTACATTTCCTGAAGGAGACAGAATTAGCCACGCTATCAGGGACACGTACTGAGTCTCAAAGCAAGACAGGCACAAACATTAAACAAAGAATAGACTGCACCCACACTCCCTCTCCTAAAGGTTTATATTTTTGTGCTGTGCTACTGCAATTGTGTCGTAATTTGGATTTTTCAACTTTCATTGATGACTGCACAGATTCCAGGATGTAGGAAGACAGGTACAGGGGAAAAAAAGGAAGAAGAAAGGGAAGGAGGAGAAGCAAGGGGAGGAGGAGGAATGTTTTTTATCCAATCATCAAAACAATTATTTAAAACATGGGAAATGTGAATCATTTAATTGGAGTGCAAAAAAAGAAAAATACCAAACAATCACTGGATCAATCAGAAATAAGGCTGCGTTGTTTCAGTTTTGTTGTAAAAGTTGCCACATGGAAGTCCAACTATATATCCAGTGTCTCCATTGCAACAACAGGGAGCGCTGTCTGGCAGCTTTACTGACAGCGTACAACATATACCTGCATGTATTTTTACAGAATATCTCCGTACCAATTACGCAGTGCGCGGTCCCAAAACCCCACAGCAGCAACCCTTGCCACCACCCAGGACATTGAATACAATCTCCCCTGGCAGACCGTGTTTGGATAAGCAGGGTGAGCCGATCTGAGTCGCAGCAACATGCCAGGAACGTGTCTAATCCAGAGATATACACGGCTGTGAGGGAAACAGTCCACAAACTTAATCGGAGCCTGAAAACCTGAACCGAAAACGGCAACAGAACAGCCCATGCAAAACATTTTTTTTGTTTCTTCTAATAAATCGATGCATTGGCCGTGCAGGGGGGTGCAAATATGCGGCTTTGGCACTGCAAGAACTCACCTGCTGGGGTCCAATTTGAATGCAGAGAGCATCCAGATAATGAGCGTTCAACCCACTGTTGTGTGCCAATCATCCATCTTGATGCAGTGATCACGCTTTAATGTGAGGTGTAAATGAGGCCTTTCCTCTTGTTTTATGTCAGGCCACAGGGCCCAGCGATCAATAACTCCGAAACACACCGGAGGATGGATGGAGCAAGGCAAAGAAATCGCTTTTTCAGCATGGGGGGCATCCATTGTCCAATTGTGTCTTTTAAAAATAAGAAAAAGAACCTCAGAAATGGAACATCTTACCATAAACTACAACAGTGGCTGTGGCACTGCGTCTCTTGGCAACAATGTTGCTTGCGATGCAAGTGTAATTTCCAGAGTCGGCGAGCCGAGCCTCGGATATGATGAGATTATGGTCGGCTCTGGTGTAAATGGCATCGTCGGAGCTCAGCGGCTCGTCGTTCTTCAGCCACTCCACCTGGAGAAAAGGGAAGCAGATCCATTATTATTCCCACACATTCAGCAGGCCTCATGCTCACACTCGCATCTGAAATGAATGCGGCTGAAATCACCACCTCATTTTCACATTGTCACGCGTTCCCTGTTATCTTGCCGCATGTGATGGAGGGTACAGCATTTTGATTGCACGGTCTGCGAGTTTGGGCGACGTAGAAAATAGAAGGGCAGGTGACTGACACGGAGCCAGAGGGGCTGAGAGGACTTGGCACCCTGGGTCGCATCTCGGACTGTTACTAATTCAGTGCAGGTCGTGTAGAGAGTGGAGGTAATAAGGAGTTACAGAGCAGAGGACGCTGTGTTGATGCTCCTCTGCTCGCATGACTGGCCCCGTAAATTGCTATTAATGTGCCAGTGGCTTGAGCTATTCATTGGGGGAGACTAGCTGGGGCATCGGGGGAGTGGAGTATGATTTATGGCTGTGTATTTGAGGATTAAAAAGCCCCCATCCCACAGGGAGCTTTATGCGTTTGTGCATGGGACTATGCCCCCACTCACATGTGCGTACGTGCGTGCGTGTGTGTGTATGTGTTCGTGGAAAGTGTCCATTTACCAGGGGACTATAACAACGGTCAACACGTTCAGAGATTGCTTTGCTCTTTCGAAGCACCCCGGATGAAGAAAAATGGAGCCAGGAAATCAATAAATCAAGAGTCGTGTTGTCACAAGCGTTTTTCACCTTTTTGATGGACCGAGAAGTCTTTCATCATGTGCCTTTAATTTAACTTTTTTTTTTTTCATCACGTAGTCAGCGGCTTTCAAGAGTAACCACGCTGGTGGGCTACATCCGTCTTTCTGTCATTCCTTTTTGTTATTTTTTTGCCTTTCACTATTTCCCACCTTCAATGTCAGATCAACCTCCTCCACACCGAATTACACTCTCCACCACCACAAACATCAATCCACTCAATTATAGGAACACTGTTGAGGCGCTGTGCTGGAAAAATAGAGCAGAATTGTGTCTGAATTATATAAGAAGCCGCCCGTATATTGCCGTTTCATCACACCATTCAGACTTTTGCTTCATTTGAGAGGTTTATTTCACGCCGCTGTCATACATCACTCGCTTGTATTGCTCCAAAATTACCACTGCTCTCTCTTTTGCTGCCACACCACGTTGCTTCCTGCTGTGCCGTGTTGTTTTTAGCCGCGTTTCCAGATGCCACTCTTAGAACAGCAGAGCATTAAGATGACGGGAATTTCAGATTCAACCTCGACAGCTTAGGAGGGTTGAGCCTTGTCTACATGTGTGTGTAATGTAATGACAGGAGTAACATAACTCATGGTGTGTTTGCTGTGTGTAGCATCTTCAACATAGCATGGAATTTGGTTTACAGTAACCAATCAGTGACTTGCATTTCAACTTTCCAATTCTTTCTTTTGTACAGCACATCTTCACAGCGTACCTGTGGGACTTCACAGGTGGCATAGTAAATAAGACTTGGTAATAGAGGGCTGATGGGCCTTGGTGAGTATCTACTATGCAAATGACCTCCACTTATGATCTGTGAAAGGACTCTGCTCAGTGAGAGGATGAGGCTACTGCTTCGAGAATGGAGGGAGGACTAATTGTTGTGGAGAGATCATTGGTTTGCCATCAGTAAGCTGCGAGTGGGCCTGATAGCAGTTGTTTGGCCAAATAACTCTGAGCAGAAATGATGTTGCCCCATCTGGGTGCAATATGTCACGAGATATCACTTTACCTGTGGAGTCACTGCTGGTTATTTCCAACAGAAAACATTTTACCATGGGAAGCTGACACGTTTACACTGCTGTGATGGAGAAATATGAAGTGGAGAACTCAGTCTGGTGAAAATTAACCCCCTGCTTCCCTCAACACCTCCAGGGTGGTTATTTGAAGGGGATATGCATTTACAGAGGTGCTGGAGGATTGAAGCTGACAGCTACCCGGATTTAGCCATTATGCACTGTAAATTGAATATATTTGAACATTTAGTGGATAATGTGTCAGCACTGAGGAAAGCAGCTCGTACTAAATGGAGAGCCTGCAGCAGACAAAATCTGTGACAGGCTGCAATGCACGAAAACATTTTTTCAACCAGAAACACAATCACAACGGTACCATTGTAAGTAAAGATAATGAGGCAGATACATGCACAAGTGCTTTCACTGGAACAGCAATCTGCAATTGATTTATTACAGCAGCGTACCTGGAATACAGCACTATGTGGGTATTGTGTCAAAAGCTTTGTTACACACAGAGAGTGGGATTTTTGCCTAATTATTCTCTATGAAGGAAGCGAATCAATAATGCTGCACATTATATAAAGTAGCAATGTTGTGGTAGCTGTTGAGAGTGGGGTGAAATATTGCACTGTTTTCAATATATTAGAGCGTTATTGGATTGTGCTGCTTTGTGTAAGAATTGTTCCTTCATTACAAATGTTGTTTATGAGGTCGCTTAATCATCCAGGTTGTGGGATATTTAGAGTGCGGCTGTGAAGGGCAGGAGGACGTTTATGGTTGTGACCATGATTCTTGGTGTGATGCTGGAAATTTGCATCTTCAGCCCAGCACCATTTCTTGTTAGAGGTGAAAATGTGAGGCTCTGAGGTTTGAACCTTCATTTTGACATTTAAACAGAAGGTCCATTGTGAGTGTGGGTGGATGATTCCTATTCACAGTCATGGTTGCCAACCTCTTGCACTTGATAGAATAATCGGATTATTGATTTGAGCCCATCACAGGATACCGAATGATTTCTCAGGGGGTGGGATTCGGTACGACTTTGAGTATTTTGCTAATGGGTCAGTTGCTTGGTCCGCAAGGAGTGGCTTTAGAGGGTGGCCGGTTCAAGTCAGGGGCAGAGGTGGACTGCATGCCGACGTGCCCTCGAGTGAGACACCTTATCCCAAACCGCTCTTGCCCTACCCATCGCTTCACCTGCAGTTATGCACGTCATTTTGTATGTCAAGCCACAATCCAAAAAAGCTTTCTAGACAAATGCAATGAAAAGCAGGAGGTAAACAAAGCGGGCATTAATGTGCGTGGCTCAGAGCTTTAAGATTGGGCCGTGGCTGACAGTAGCAGCAGCAGCAGTTTGGTGGGGTCCTGTGCCGGTCATGTAGCCCGATCAAACTGGGACTTCTCCTTTGTTTCTTATTTTTGATGACGCAACCTGCCAAAAATCCATGATGGCTGCTGCCATTCACTCCACGCCAGGCCCACACTTTCAACTCCATCAAAGGCGACGCCTTGAGCTGCTCATGCAGTCTGCCATTTAATTAATGTCTGTTTTCATCCTCTGAGCAAAGTGAATTCCTGATATCATTCAAACACCCTGTCCCTTTTTACTACTTTCCCTCTTTCAGGTTTTTCTTTTGATTAAACGCTCCCACTCCTCTGCTGCTTTCCCCCCCTTTTGCTGTGTTCGACAAGTGAGGCGTATACGAGCCCACAGGTGTCATTTTGCATGCCGAGCAGGTCGTGACGGCGCCCCCTTCGGGGCGAGGCGATAGAGAGATGCACATGCAGATGGGGAGGCAGGGACAGGACGGACTCAAATGAGCCCTGATAAGCCAGCACCCTGGGAGGACAGACATCCGATTGGTTTAATTGGCGAGTTTCTTTCGCTTAGATGGTGTTAACCAGAGCTCAGCTGCACACCTCAAACCCGCCAACCCCACCCGGAGGCCCGCTGTTCTTTGTGGCTGAGGGTTGAAATAAAAACTGCTGGAAGAGAAAATCGCAGCGGGACTGTACGGGTCCTAATGCCTTGGGTGGGAAGCAGTGATGTGACTTTTGTCTCTCCTAATAACGGTGCATCTCCAGGACCAGCAGAGAGAGAGAGAGATAGAGAGAGAGATAGAGAGAGAGAGACAGGAGCAAAGCCACGATAAACAGGAATGGGCAGCTAATGGTCGACAAGATGTACATAAACCGTGCAGCAGACTTTGGCTTTGATAATGGCTCCTCGCTGTGTTGAGACGGTGCAACGAGTAGGATGAAAAGTTGATGGTGGCATGTGTGTGTGTGTGTGTGTGTGTGTGTGTGTGTGTGTGTGTGTGTGTGTTGTGGTGTGGTGTGTGTGTCCCCAAACTCCTAAGCAATCTGATTCCGTCCATCTGGAACGGCTACAATCTAAAGCAAACAGACCGGCCTTCCCGCTCATTTAGAGGAGAGGCAAAAGCGAAGTGATAACTCTTGCAAAAACGAAGATCCTCGCCCTAATCTGAGTCGCCGTTAACGAGTGCCTCTGTCTCCTCTTCCTCTGCCCCCTCCTTCTGCCCTCCGCCCATCATTCTCACATCCCTGCTCTGTCTCAGTCAGTGTTTCGGTCGTTTGCTAAAGGGTGTGTGTGAGGGGCCAAAGAAGGAAGCTTTGGAGTGGCAAAAATCCTTTCTGTGTCCTGGCTGAACAGCCACTTATCTCTTTGGAAATGTAATGTTGACATTATACATCAAGTACCTCAAATGATGAAGAAGACAACACGCCACGATTGACCATTTTTTTCCCACCTGGCGTGTATGCCTCATGCACCTGGGGAAACGTAAGGCGCTCAGGATGGACAGATCATTTCAGCAGTGCATTACAATGCATGATTGACAGCTCTTCCTCCACTCAGACATCACCACGAGCTGCTGCTGCTGCTGCTGCTCCTAATGGGAGGAGCGCAGCACTTGCAGCAGGGTTGTCGCCCTTGTGATTTCCAAAATGGTGAACGGATGGCAACTGTGGTAGAGCAAACTCTCCCTAACAATCCATCCAAATCTTCTCCTCCATTATGCTGAGCGGGGAAAGTGGGTCATGCCAGTGCGGCATTGCAGTTCACTGTGCTCGGCGTAATCTGCACTTGTTGACATCATGATGGGCAACTAGCTGCAGCTTTGAAATTAATTTGAAGGGAACAGGGTGCTCCGCTTGTGAGGCCTCCTAAAGATACAAACTGTGGAGTCGTACAGAGATGCTAACGCATTCCTTTTTATTGTGTGTGTTTTGCGATGTCATAATGATAATCATTATAATTATGTGTGTACGCTTCTTTCCACATTTTCACCCTGTTCTCTTGTGCGCTGCTTCCGTAACAACGCAACACAAGCTAAATCTTTAAATTACCAACCATAGATAAACGGAAATTGCGTCGGCAGATTTGAGGAGGATAGACTAACAAAAAGAGAGGGAGTAGAACAAAGCAAGAGGACTAACACCACTGAAAGACCTCGGGGGAGAAATTAAATTCCTCTCTGCTATCATGCCTCAGGATAACCGTCGTGGCACGAAGCTGGGGTGCCATGTGAGTCAGAGGGAGGCTGCGCGCTATCTGGATGAGGCAAACTGTGGCCTCGGTGGTTGGGCTCAGACGCCGGCTTTGAGGCAGATTACTGCCTCTCGCTCTGTGCTGGGACACATACTGCCTCACTCTCTAATTGCCATTATCATCCTCCACGGCGGCCCGGACTAAACTCTGGGGCGACTGACTTAGAGAGTGGGAGAGGCGGATAAAATTACCCCTCCGTTCCCCTGGCTGCTCAGCGCAAGAACAAAGCGAGGCACGTAAAGGGGTTTCAGGGCCGTGAAGTCAACTGCCTGACGCTTATGTCCAAACGAGGTGCAAAATTCTCATCTCACTTTACTTGCTCCCCATCCGACTCGGCGAGAGCGCAGCATTGTGATGAGCTGGGAAAAAAAATACGAGGCTTTTCCTCTATGTGCGAGTGTTAACACGCATCCACCGAGTCCAACCTGATGCAAGTATGAAACGAGATTTAATAAAGCATTACGAAAATAAACATGCGTCAGGATACAAACGCATTGAAATAGATCACAGGACATCCTGACCTCAATTCTGTAATCCCTGAGCCACATGTGCCTGTGGAGCGGCTATAACCTCTTAGCCGTCGCAGGAAAATAACGACAGACTCCTTCTCGCCTCTGGTGGGAGTTTTACTCCCCCGGTAAAGTCGGACCTGGGGGAGCCCGAATCGTCTGTGCATTCTCAGCTATTACCGTCCTCTTTGTTTGCCGGGCTCGCATTAATGAATGCATGAAGAGTTGCCTATTTCATGACCACAGTGCACCGAGAGAGACTTGTGGTACAGCGATGCTCCATTTGTGTGAGCTAAATCATTCATCATACACACACACACACACACACACACACACACACACACACACACACACACACACACATGCATTACGTGTGCATTTGGTCACCCGTTACAACATAAGGAGTGATAAGTAAATTGCCGGCTGCAAATACTCAAATACTCGAGCTTCCACACAAATCAGAGCACAGCACCTGCACACACATGCATGCGCACACATACACACAAATGCTACCAAACTAAGAAAACACTCATCAGACCTGTATTTGAGTCTCATTTTGCATTTACTGTATAGTTAAATTTAAAATGACAATGACAAGCTCTCAGATAGGCACACGCATGCACACGCAGGCACACATACACACACACACACACACAGATGATAGTGAGATGGAAATGAATACATCTAAATAAATCATCGCTCTTCATCTACTTGCCAGGGAACATAGCCCTGCACATGGATAGATGCGGCTTCTAGTTTATCATCCCTCATGATCCTATTTTAACCCTGTGAGGCGTTGAAAGAAATGCATCCTGCAGCACGAGGATGGCAGCAGCCACTGGAGCGGCAATGAAATGCAAATTAGCCTTGAAGTTAACGTGACGAAACACACTTTTAAGGGTAAAACAGCAGGGAGGCTGGTCCACTCCGGGCGCTCCGGCAGAAAATGTGTTTGTTTGAAATGTCAGAAGGCCTCACCTCAGCCACCGGCACGCCTTCTGGGGGACGACAGTGCAGCACGATCATGCCATTCAGGGAAACCTCGGTGCCCTGGGGGTCCTGCTCGAAATTCTTCCTCAGGTCTACGGGTGAAAAATAGACAGCGTGGATCACGGAAACACCCAAACGCGCACAGAAACAGCGATCTGTATGCGGTAGGCGTGCTCCATGCATAAAGAAGTGTTGGGCCGAGTGTGCTTGACAGAGGGATAACAGATAAAGTGAGATCAGCTCGGTGTCGGGGGGAAGTGCAGTTGCTTACAGGCAATCTGGACAGTTGCCTTGCGGCTCTTGGACGTGCCCAGATGACTCCAGGCCACACACAGACACCAGTAATCCTCCGGGCCGTGGAAGTCCTCCACCTGCTGACGCGACACATTGATCATCACCTCTCGGATCTTCAGTCCTGCGGCAACAAAACACAGCAGGGGAAGAAGGAGGAGATGCTCACTTAGATTAGGACATCCTCATATCACACAGATGATCAAGTGGAGATTTGTCTCTGTCCTCTGTAGGGGGTACACGGGGGGCAGAGTGTTTGTCAATCGGTGTTAATTTGAGGATATTTGCTGGGAAGCGGGGGGACGACATTCCATCATCAGCACCTGTGTTGATGACAGCTGGTTTGACTAAGCGTTGTTAATTTTCTCCTGGAGCGCGAGCAAACACGTAGGCTGGAATTCATAATGTTGTTTGTAATAAAGTGTAATTGTTTGTAATCTTTCACATCCTCGTTGGGTGACAGAGGTGCGTCATTTATTTCCATGCAGAGCGTATTGAATTGGCAATAACCGCTTTCCAATGGGGCATTAGCAGAGAGAGGGTAAACATCGGCCTGTGAGCAGCTGAACCCGCACAGGGTGGTTGAACGGTGAAATTGGGATGGGGGGTGTAAAAATGAAGGGAAACATCATCATCGAGTAATAGATATGGCAAAGTAATGAAAATGTATCTCTTCGGCAGAACGTCGTCATAATATTTTGCAGGTGATTTGTTTGCTTGTGTGTGTCAGGCAGTAATGAGCACTGTGTTAAATGTGTTGTTTTTAAAGGGCGAGTGATGGACTTTTAAGAGCCCCACATTCATCTCCTGCCACACAAACGATGACAGCCAGGGACTGTTTATTTCAAGAGGCTCGCTCAGCTTGCTCCTAAACAAAGCTCCGCCGATGATGTGTCTGCCATCCGGCGAGACCAGGAAATGGTTTGCTGTGGATTCAATCAAACCTTAAGCTTTAAAAAAAAACTCCTCTTCTGTTTCATTGGATTAATATTGAGTTTGACCTTTGTCTATTTAATTCAAGTACAATTTCACATTGACACAAAAGGTAACTTTTATTTGGATGCTGCATCCAATCACTCGCATTTGGAGTCCGAGACATTGCTTGAGACGTCTCAAACCAAATAGGAAGGGAATGTTCGGCGCTAGGTTGTATTGAAGAACAGAACAATATCATCAATCAGTCAATCAGCCAATCAATCAGTTGCCCTTGTGCATGGCGCCAAAACCTTGCAAGAGCTCCAGCTGCTGGGTGTGAGAACCCACACTGTTCGCCACATATCTTGTATGTGTGTAGGAGTGTGTGTGAGATCATATGTGGGTGACATGCAGAAGTCATTTTTCATTTCCGTGTGAATTAAACGTAAAAAACACATATGCATGTACGTATCTTGCAAGTGTATCTTCTAATTTTACTTCCTCTGTATATCGATTTTTTCTTTTTTCTTTTTCTCATTCTATTCCTTTTGCACTGGAATTCAGCATCTTAGTTACATTACACAATGCAATTGCTCTAATGAAAATAAAAGATCCCTGATTCCCGATGCTGATTCCTAAGAAACACCATCACATGGTACTGTTACTTGTGGTATTCATTGAATCGCAGGCCAAATTCTTTGCTTTCCCCCGGTTGCCCCAGCCGTTTCCTTGCAGAAGGAGGTGCTTTGAGAGCGATTTGGAGGGATCTAAGCTGTCACGCCTAACCACCTATGAGACAGCAGCTGCCGTAGAATCACTCTGCAGCTCTGCCTCTTGAGGCTTATTGCTTAATTACAGACCCTACACATGTCGCGGGCTCTCGCCGCCCCAGCTTTGGTTTGCCTGCCTTTCCGCTGTAAACAGATCCTCACACACAGCATGGGATTCAATATGAGACGGATTTCTTCGAGACAAAGTCGATAGCAAAAGAAATGCCAGACAGAAAAGCAGCTTAACCTTTTTTGTGATGAATGACAGCTAATAATATTTGCGGTGCACACACAAATCTGGCTCTCCACGCTGATTATTTCCATGCAACCACGCTGCAAAAGCAGGGATGTGTAAGTGAGGCAGGCAAACATTCCTGGTAAAAAAGACAGAACAATTGGAAACTCTATCATGGTAAATTTTTGAGAATCTTTTGAATTAAAAAGTTAGTTCTGCTGATGTATGACTTCTATAATTTACTTAATTCAAAAAGAGAACACTTTCCTGAAATATGGCACACAGTGCTTCATTCTCAGCTCAAATAAGTTCCAAAAAGCCATTTCTGCACAGAACATCTCAGCAGCATGTGGCTTTACATATCACACAAAAACGATAACCAGTGAAATCACACTAAATCATTGGCTAGTTGAGCAAGTTGGCTAAGAAAAATATAAGGTTACACCTCCTGCACTAAAGAGTTTGCAGGGATATTGGGGATGGGAACTTAGAAGTGAGTGAACAGCTCAACTGATTTTTAGGTGAAAAAACAGATTTGGACTTATTTTGTGGCATCGGCAGGGATGCTGGGAGGCTCTCTTACCAGCTGTGCTGCAGGTACTGCATGGATTTCACATCAGTATCACAAGATCAACACACTGTTGTCAGCTAATCTGATACGATCTTCGATAGTGACGACGCCTGATTTTTGAACGTGAACATTGGTAATACATCTGTGCGCACATTGCCATATTAGTTGCCACCATTAGTTTCACAAACTTGCCTCATCTAAGCAACACGTCAGTTGCACTTTTCATGAGGAATTGTGGGTTTGCTGCAAATCCTTCAGAACACTTGAATTTTATGAGGTCTGTTCAAGGTTAGAACAGTAGTTTCAGCACTGATTGTGACTGTAATACTTGCAATGCTTCATACAGTGCTGAAGTATCACTGCCATTTAAGTGTAGAATTGTGCAGTTGTTGCATGTATATCGTTATCTATGTGATCCAAACTCCTGTGTGATAAAAAAAGGGGGAGTCAAACTGCCTGCAGACAGACATACCATAACTTCTTCAAAGTGTTATCATGCAGTTTATCTATGTGTTCAACGTAAAGCTATTTGTCAATTTGCACTACTCACATACATACAAGTCACTATTCCATGGGGTAATCTAGAAAACAAATGCTTCCTGACTAACAATTCCCCTTCTACATGGTAATGATTAAATGCATTAAGCTAAAAAAGTTTGGCCATGTTTTCTGCCACAGCTTTATTTATATATACAGTATATGTGTGTATTTTTTTTTAACATAATCAGCACTCCTCATCTTTATTAATGACAAAGAAAAGAAAAGAAGACCAAACTGATGAATAAAGAACAGCAGCATGTTTTTCTACTATATTCATGACTACAAACTGCGGTACAAGGCTGCCGAGCGCTGAGCCCCTGCTGACATGCTCCTAAACTCTTCATCTTACATATAATGAGAACATTTCTGACCACTAAACAAAAATAAAAAGACCCAAAGTTCTCCGTCCAGGGTCCCGCCATGAGTCGAATACAATATGAGGTTCAAGAAAGGGGAAATCAATAATTCTGCTGAAAAACCAAACTAATTATCTGAGGCCTGTGTGGGTTGTAGTAGGTTTTATGTACATTTCTCCGCCTGTTTCTATGTCTGTGTTAATGAATTAGATGTAAAAACCTTAACTGATGATAAATAGTGCTGGAATGTAAATGTGTGGCCATTTTCTGGTGGTGCAAAGGCAGACAAAGGGGCGCAGTAAGACCCAGTAAGACCCCAGCCCAGATTCCCTCACATCAGGCCAAGACAGAGGAGTGGAAAACTCATCCAGTAACTGCAGGATATGAGGATGAAATTTGGTTACGTGTCTTAAGATCAAGGATATGCTCTGCCCAGTCCCCCCTCCTTGCTAGCTATCCTTCATTTGGCCTTCAGGCTGCTGGCAATGACAGCAGCCCCGTCCTCTCCTGAGGTGTCCCTCCTGTCCTTTATTTTCTCTCCATCTGTCCCTCACCTTGTTTCGATTGGTGTCAGTGTTTGTTCCACACCAACAAGTTTGGGAGAAAAAAAGTTTAGACCCAGTTCTGTTCCAGGCGCTGTGAATCTCCTCCAGCTCGGCTCCAACATTGGCGTCGGCACCCGAGGGGACTCTTCCTCTCCCACTCTCTTTCCCTATCCCCCGCTCTCTCTCTTTCTCCCATTTGGTCGGCCTAAAATGGCTCCTGTGGTTTGATCTCCTGGCTCTCGCTCATTGTCTGCAGTAGGATGGTGGAACAAGGGCCCCCGCCCCCTCCCCGTCCTTAAATCAGTCAAACTAAGCCAGCTACACGCCTTTCCGGATCCAAGCGTTTTGGCAGAAGTTGGCTGAGTTGCATTGAGTCGAGTCCAGGACGTCTCCGTCACACTTACAGCTGGAGGCCCAGAGGATTTTCTTGGTCTAATTGCTTGGCGCGCTCCTCCGAGACAGCTGTGCACACACTGGGTGGCGGTGTGTGGGCTGCAGGTTGAGGCGGATGGATGCGGCTTGAGGACGGCGTCTGTCTGATGTGGACCAGCTTTGGGGAGATGTTTGTGCAAAGTGACAGCATAGCGTGCGGCTCGGTGTCTGGCGGGGCTGCCAGGACTGGCTGAGGGCCAGACGCAGACCGACCCTGCTAGACGAGTGTCACGCGCTCCCAGCGACGTCCTCAGTCTGGGCCCAGCTGTGTGTGTCATACTTAATCCTGCACCCAAAGAGGCACATTCCTCTGTCTGCACGAAAAGATCAAGTCTTTGTGGGTATTAGCGGCGACATCTGCCGACACTCACACGGGACCCTTTTTTAATTGATGAAATTGCTGTGACTAAAATTCTGTGACTCTGGGAAGTTAAAGTCCATCACAGGTCTCCACCGTCACAAGCTTATCACGTCTGCGCATCAGCAGGTGGGATTTTCCCAAATCGGAGCACAACAGTTGCCATCGTGCCCGCTGGCCATGGGGTGCACAGCTACAGATAAGGATTATTATTAAATTCAATAACAGGTTATGCTCAAAAAAGCCTCCAAAAGTAGCCTTTGGCACAATTTAAAATTTGGAGTCAGTTTCATATGTACTGCATTAACTTTTCCTCAAGCAAACTATGTTAGTGTCCCTGCTTAACAACAACAACAAAAAATGTTTGCTATTTCCCTAGCAAACATTTTTCCCCACATCATGACAAAGCAGCCAAGGTGATATGAGGCTCACTCTGCTGACTGCACTGCAAGTTTACATTCTTGGCAGAAAGCAAACACACTTCATTTTGGCGACACAGTGGCATAAAGGAGGACATAATCAGGACAGGGAAGAGGAAAGTGCCAAATCAAGGCAATTAGTGGAGCTGTTTCCCAACAGCCTCCATCTTATCAAGTCATTTGTCAGTAATTCACAAAAAAAAAAAAAGTGGAGTGTGCGGGGTGCCTCTCCAGAGTAGCTGCGTAGCAAAGATGGAGCACAGAAATGTTCCCTGCTGACTCAGGCATGTCTACGCACTCCCCATCCCCCTGCGGGGAGTTGGGGAACAGAGTCACCTGTGGCGTGATGACGGGGAACTGTTCTGTCAGCAATCCATCCAAGCAATTTGTCTCCTTCATGCAGGTCAAACATTTAATTCATTTCCATCCCAGTGCCACTCAGCAACCTGAGAGCAGCTCAGGTAACAGAGCCTCACTCCTTCCTCATCTCGTCTCTGCTCAAGAGCACGGTTCCTTTGAACATTGGAGAGACGAGTTGGTCATCGGGTTAATATCAGCTCCTACCATTCACATCAACTTTGCAGCTCATTTTCTCCAAAGGAGGATGTTTCTGTTATTTCCGCTGCTTTGATACACATTTAAGGTTTTGGAGATAATTTCATTGCAAACCTTTGGCCGGTGCAATTAAGATTCCGTGGCAGATAAGCACACGCTGAAGTGCGGAATAAAGGCCACACTGCAATTGTTACATTATCCTGCTTCTGATCCCCGAGTTCATCTGCTCCAGCTTTTCTCCCCGTAGCACTGGTGAGGCTGCGATACGAGCCTGACTCATAAAAGAAGTGGAGTGTGTTGTGAAGGAGAGTGGACAGGAACTTCTCCCTGTATCTATCCTCCTTCTCACCCTTCATATCTATCCACTCAATCACAATCTCTTCATCTCTGAATCTGGTGGAGCTGCCATCTTCCTCGTCACTGGGCGGCCCACACGGTGTCCATTTCCAAGCTCTCTTTCACTCTTCCCCGCCCATCTCCATTTCCACTGTCCCCTCTCCTCCATTCTGCCTTCCTCCCCTTATCTTTCCATCAAAGTATCAACCTTTCAGCCAGAGGCTGCAGGCACCGATATCACCTGGTATTCGCCTTCCTCTTCCCTCCTCTTCTTTCACCCTGTCCCTCAGTCCTTTTCACTCCTATCACTCCATTCCATCTGTCACACACCCACACCGATTTCCAGGGACAATAACTGTCAATAAATGTGTTGAAAAATAATACTCCGAGGCACGTTGAAATTCAATCTGTGTCACTGTGCCCCTCCTTGTTTACATTTATTTGCCACATATCCAAAGTCAGATTCATACTAAAACACAGGAGTGGCTTAGACCAATAATATTAGTGTAAGACGATCAGAGGATTGTTGGTGCGGCCCCATTAAATAGAGTTTGTTGTGATCACGTTTCCAAAAACAAGGATTAGAATCCGGTTCGCGATGATGGGAAATCAAGATTGGCTTAGTATAGTTGATCAAAACACAGTGATTGATTTCAAAACCCATCATGCTAGACTTGGAGGCTCCTGTGTACAGTATTGTGCTGCTAATCTGTAGGCCCAGAATGTTAATCTGTTGGCCACAGACGCTTGAAAGCTCGGGTTTATTTGTCTTTTGCTTCTTGTATTTCCTTACACCATGAAATCAATCTAGTCCACCTTGGAGGCCCATTCCACTGTTCTGATGTTCTATGTCTACTTTGGGGACGGACGAAAGTACGAAGGGGACACGGGATCGTCCTGCACTGCTGAAATTCAGCTCTCAACCAGAGTTGAAAAGCTGCTCATAAGCAGCAGTCCACACAGAAAATTTGAAAAGGATTATAAGAATTGTCTGATCAGGCAAGTACAGTATTCATGCAGATGCTATGTACATCCTGCATCAATCATGTCATCATTCTGTGCAAGCTTTGTATTTAGAAAGTTGAGAAAAGCAAAGTTACATAATGTCTGCCGCTGATGACCAATTATCGTCATATTCTTTAACATATGAAATCTGCCACCAGCCACATTCTAATGATAATAATCACAGCGCTGTGGTTTACATTCAAATTGTCAAGTGCAGGATAAGAATAGCCTGCAGAGTAGCTGCAGGCACATCACCTCTCATTTCCTCTGCCTTTGCAGCTCCTTTGTAAACATCCTTGCGGGTTACATGAGTGGGACATGGAACGACTGAACCAAACCACTGAACACCAGAGACAATTAAAAGTGTTGCTGTCTTCCTTTCACACCACATTTGAGTGCAAATCTATGACATATTTAGAGCTTTTCAGTCACGTAAGGTGTTTTTTTTTTTTTTGGTTCAAAGACGTGGCAGATAGTGTTTCAGATGACAGATGCTCCACGGTGCGACGTAAGTTGAACACTGTTTGCAGCCAAAGTACTTCCTCAGAGTGTTTCAGGACATACTTGATAGGTCGTCGGCTTCCTCCATTCTCATTGTGACGCTGCATCCATTACTGGCAGCCCTGAGCACTCCCCTCAAAGTTTCATAGCTGAAGCGGGTATATCTTAGGTGCTAATGTGCGAATCCAACTGCAGATCTGGTCCTCAAATTTGGAGAAAAGTTTTTTGCTGGCCATCGTTATATTCCTGGAAATGAGCAGAGGCACTAGGGTTGCCGCGCTACTGTGATATCGGACAAACGACTTATGGCGGTTTTAATTTGTGTGCCCATTGGAAAATCTGACGGCACCACACTGCTGTGAGACGTTCCTCTAAAACGTGTGGGCAGATTAGATGCCATAGATCCATTTGATTTTGCAGAGAGATTGAAACTTTGTGTGAAAACATGCAGGCGGTGCCTGTAACCCAACCTCTGTTTTCTTTGCTCTCCTTTTTCCACTGTGTTACTGTTTCCAATTAAATCCAAGGATGAGGCAGATGGTCAGGGTAAAGCTGCGGTACAGAAAACCGTCAGAGAACCTTGATTAAAAAGTGTTTTTGTGAATACGAATGCCACGGCCACTGAGAGCTAAATGCCTCTCATTAGGAATCCTCTTCCGTGCTACTCTGAGAGCCTGACCTCCATCACAACAAAAAATCCTGACTTTGCAACGCAACTAACAAAATCAAAACTGCCAATGCTTAATGAGCGCCATTATCCATTTGTCCCTGTTTCTTCCTACGTCGGTACGGTTTAGATCAGGAACATTATCCTTCACATGGAGAGTCATTTAATTATGAAATTAGTTTTCCCCACAATAAACTTTAAAATTAGACCTAAAGAACTCAAACAAGGACGAACGGAACCGGGAAAAAACAGAAGTGGACTATCAAAATGTGATTAGTGTTGGACTGTGTTTACTTGTAGGAGGGATTGCAGGTTGATAACACATCACCTCCCTCAAGATAAAATTCATGATAATAATCACATAATGACAAAAAAATCTGCATTTATTAAATCTTCTACAAACTACACTGCTCAGCGTAATGAGGCATGCCTACGGCATCAGGATTGCATATTTAAGAAAAAAAGAAATTGGGTTGTTTATTCCTTGGACTGGAGGTGACAAGAGGGCTGTAGATTAGATTATCTGTGCACCACGGCTGTTTATGCCAACTGTGTGGAACACGAGCTGTGGAAAGGCGGCAACTTCGTTCTCTTGTACCTCACAATGAATGATATCTTGTGTTGGCAGAAAGCTGCTGAGCCAAATGGTGAGGAGACGCAGACCACATATCAAGAGAAGCACTTCTGACAAAATCTGTGGCTGTCTATGCGAAGTGTTTACACTTTCTGAATTCAACAACACAGCGCCAGAACATCTCTGACAACCGCTCAGCAAAACAATTCAGCACAATTTCAGCACACATACACTCAAGTCCTTGACAAAAGTCAAAAACAAACAACTACGTACACTCGGGGCAGCCAGCAATTTGTGCAGCTAACAGGTCCGTGTTATTATTTGTCCGCTAATCAGTGAGAGCACTGCACCATGGGACAGTAATGTTAATTCTCACTAAGCATGTACTGGAAATTGTCTCCTCCACTTTTTGGATCATGGCTGTGCAGCTGTATTGCTACAATGCTGGTTGAACAGAAATAACTGGTAAATTAAATGGTTCAGTCTGACAGAGTTTTCTGATGACATGTAGAATCATACCCTTCGTGTGAGACTTCCTTATCAGTTTGGCGTGAGGCTCTCAGTCTTAAGCTGCCAGCCTGTTCTTAATAGACCCAGCACAGCCACCTTAGGGCTGTGATTATGGGATGCATCGCACGACAGAGATGTGAGTTAGAGGGATCAGATGCGATATTAATCGCTGGCAGCATGGAAAAGCTCGCACAGAAATGCGCACACACAAACTGCTGTGTGCCAAGTGCATGCCGAACATTCCGTGTTAGGGAGCAGTCACTGGTCTGGTAATACAGTGCGTCTGACTAGTGTTCTGCAAGAATGATTTAATGATTTCTTTTTACTGATCGTTATTGTTACCTTTTGTCTTGACGTCTGCTTGACGTCTGCCAAAGACGATTGGTAAGAAATTTTGAGAATTTAGCTTCACGGAGATTTATCAACATGTGATGTAATATGTTGGACGTGAGTAAATGTGGGTGTCTTTTAATCTCTTGTGAGACCAAATTTACTGTTGATAATACATGCATATTTACAACAAAATATTCAGGAGCTTGAAAAAAAGGTGCAAAATACCATTTCTGAGGGATGTTGAGGATGTTAACAAGGATGTTAAATTCGCTTAACATCCTAGAGATTGAGAAAATTCCAATCCATTCTGCTGCAAATGACAGACTATTCAGCAAGCTTGTGGCAACAACAGTTACAGGCATTTGCAGCTGCTTTAATAGCATGTCTATTCCACTCTGGAATAGACATGCTACATTTCTTCCCCTGTCTGTATTTCTTTCTCCTTGAAGGCAGGACTGAGCTGAAGCCAAATATGAGCAAAACAACAACAATAACAGCAATGAGTCAAAGTATTTCTGCCTCTGGACAGACGTGGTGTCCTCTGGTCAAACAACGTGATTTGTTGTTGAGCGTGTCTGAATTTAATGCGGAGCTTACAGATTTGGAAGCCAGACATGCCTGGCAGCCCCCGCACCCTCAATCAGCAACAACACGTGGACTTCACTCCATGTGACCGTTCGCTTAGTCTCCATCCGTTTGTGTCACGGAGCAGGCAGCGTGTCAGTGGGGAAACAGGGATGCATGGTGGCATGCAGGAAATACAGGATGGCATGGCTTGAAGGGGAGAGGGCTGCTCTAGAGAGGGTTGATGGTACAATTCCATACAGAGACTTTGACAAAGTCATTGAGCAATGCAGTTCACTGCACCTAAAAAAAAGAAGAGGGTTCAGGGATTATTAATGGAGATACAGAGCCTTTGCTGTCTTGATTTATCTGTAGGATATTTCGCTAACTGCCACTAACATATCAAACCATCTAACATATTCATGGCCACACACAGACCAGCTGGACAGAAGATTCATTGTCATCCTGGATCTTTATAATAAATACAAGAATAGAGGTATCTGGTCCAACTTCTCCCTCTCAGGTAAATGGAGTTTGGTGGAGTCTCTCAGTCGCTATTTTACTTTGGAGTTCACAGACGGCAGGCCGCTGTTGTGAAAATGTTCATCGAAGGACTCAGACTCCTGAGCAGAAGTCTTATCTTCACCACACACTCGGCATGATCTGCACGGTTTGGTCTGCAGCTAATCATGCAGCTACATACTGGCCACAGCTTCTTTTTCTCCTTCCTAAGAGTGAGGGGCTCAGCTGAAGAGAGCTGTCAATGTGTAGCAGCCCTGGTGTAGAACAAAAAGCCTGCTGGTGTCTCATAATAACAAAAAAACAATAATAACAATAAGAACAATAAGAACAAGAATCAGAATAAAATTAGTAATGATAATGTTAGGGAAAGCTTCATGCCATCATGCAGGGCCACCCCGTTTGGCTCTACAGTCATCCTGGAGGGTTAGGCGGTGGAGAGATGCTGTTGACTAAAATAGATTCAAGTAATTTTGTTTGGCACACATAAGGAAAAGTGAGAGGAAAGTGGGAGGGCATTAGGTAAGCAAAAAGAATCGGAGACAGTGTGAGATGGAGGAAAAATGAAAAAGTCAAGATTGAGATCAAGGCAAAGAGATTCAAAGTCTGTGAACTATTGGAATGAAACTCAAAATAATGTGTTTGAAAAGACATTAAAGAGTAAAACTTCCTTGTGTGTGAGCAATACTTTACTTACTAGAACTGTCTATTCATTTACTTTCTTGTTTCTTGAATTTCCCCAAAATGATTTACAATGACCTCATATTTACTCCATAAGACACTGAACAAAGTGCACATGGAGACAGCTACGGATTCAACGTCCGTCTAACATGAAAAATTGCATCGGCGGACCCGTCTGTAGCGAGGCCACTCCCCAACTGCTGCACCACTTAGACTCCTATGGCACTGATGTGCACACTGAGTAACAACAGGCCATGTTGAGGGGAAATTTACAAAAACAAATTTTTCCCATCTATTCCCATCACTAATAAATTCACATGTTTCATGTATCATGAGTATTCTGGACGTTTCTGATAATTTGACCCATGATCACTTTTGGAGATTTTTTGAGTACTGTACCGGTTTTTCCATTGGTAGTCACAAGGCATAAAAGGAAAACTAGCAACAATAGGTAGGTAGGTAGGTAGGTAGGTAGGTAGGTAGGTAGGTAGTTAGGTAGGTAGGTAGGTAGGTAGGCAGGCAGGTAGGTAGGTAGGTAGGCAGACGCTTTATTTATCCACTGATTCATTGATCCAGTGAATGTAAAAATGGAATGGGTACTAGATACTCTAAAATGTGAGAAATATGTCTGGGCAGCATGTTCAGCTGTGATGTTCTTTGTTTTCCATCTTGATGTGTTGGCATTAGCACTGACAATGAAGTGAGGGGGGCAACCTGCTAAGCTCCACTTATCGTAATACAATTAGATTTGATCAGTCTCTGACAGTTGAGATATTTAGCGCGCTGCCGTGTGACCTTTGCTCCATGGTACTGCTCTCCTTTACCTCCCTGCCAATCTAATCATGCCCGTCTCATCCAGTTTGCTATGTCTGATGTTTTCAGCTGCAGTAGCAGATGCTGATGGTGATGACACACAACGATAAACTGTTTCAGGTGCACCACAGTGGCAAGGTCCCATGGTCGCGCTTTAGGCGCTGGCTGTTATTCTACTTGAAGTAGATGTGGCATTGCAGACAGCTGTGCTGTGCAGCGCACATTTGGAATTACAAATGGACAGTTATGCAGTAATGTTACTCTGAATGGCTGCTGGCAGCTAACAGCAAGCAGGGGCACACTTGCTTTACAACATAGGCCTCAAACTCACAGGCCAAAATTGGCTCATGGAACGGTAGTTTGTGGCCCCCTACGTGGCATCAAAGTTTTGTATTAACGTTGCATGCACGTTTTTCTCACATTCACCTTTCTGCCGAGTTGTTGCCCAGGGAGTTTGATATTTCTATCTCTTATGGGCTACCACAGCTCAGGCTCATGACAGCTCCAGGTGGAATTTCCTAGCCGACAAGAATTAGCAACATTTGTCACTGCTTCCTTGGGAGCATACACCTGAGTGAAAAGCTCTTTTCCACCATGACCTTTGATACATCAGAGCACAGGTCCAAACTTAGTGATGAGCATGTTCAAGCCATACTGAAAGTCTAGATTACTTCCTCCTTCAAGCTAAATGTGGCTTGGCTATGCAAGAGGACACGCTACCAGGTCCCAGGCAACAAGGAGCAGGTGAGTGAAGCCTATGCTCTGAATAGCCCTCCATGTTGTTAACAAAAATTGAGACCACTGGATCAGTTGTACTATTTTTGGATACACTAAAACATTTTTGCCAGGAGTATTGGATACAGACCACAGCAGTTTGTGTGTGACACCAAGTATGTTGAGTTGGAGAACCCAGCTTGACAAGACCGCATCCAAGTTGGACTAATGGTCCCAAACTGTTGTCCTCATGCATATCTGCGCTACTCTGTCTTTTTTTGAGGCTTGCATGAGGAACACAGTACCAGGAAAATAAATACTCCACATAGGGCTGTCAAACTCAACAACACAGAGGGCGACAATTAAAATATTCTTTAAATGATGTGCAGACTTGACATTGAATGAAAAAAATCAAAGCAGTTATTAAGTTTCTTATTCTCAACATAATGACAAACCTTTTCACATGGAAACAATCTCGAGCGTTTCCCAAACATGATTTTTAACTGTCTAATGATGAAACATTTTTTTCTCAGGCTCAAAACAGCAGTAATTGCCTTCAACAAAAATGAAAGAAGGTGACAAAAAGGAAAATACTGACAAAAAAAGTTAAAGTTAAAGTTAACTGAAGTTAAAGTTAAGTTCATCTGTTCCACTAAATTCTGCTTTATGTGCTGGTCCCTGTACTTATCATGTTGTTTTGTTTAAGAGTGCTTTCTTACACTGTATTCCTGGATTGCAGACTCGTGACTCACACTTGATATTATCTTGCGGGCCAAACAAACTGTAATAACTTCATGGGCCAGATTTGGCTTGCGGACCTGAGTTTGATATCTTTGCCCCGCACGGAGAGAATCCTCTGGCATCTTTCATCTGCTTCCGTGTCATGACACAGCTCGGCCGGATAGTGCGACCCAGGACACAGTCTGCTATTTAATGAGACACCGACACAGGTGGAGTTTTTACTGGCTCTCTCTTTGGAATTCCCTTCACTCCCTTACTGCTCTTCCTTGTGGTGGCTCTCCTTAGCCCTCCCTATCCCCATGGAAATACTGTATACAGTGCCAGGATGGTGCTAAGGAGACAGATGGGAGCTAATTTGTGAGTTTTCACTGGATGCATTCCGAGGAATATTTTACTTTCTGGAGTATATGTGGTGTATTGGGATGCGTTAAGTCAAGCTTCTACACTCTGACACTGAGAGCTGACACCTACAGCAGTGATGGAGATGAATTGGGAAGATTCCTTTAGGATTTTGAAGGATGTAGTTTTGTCAGCCATTTCCAAAAAAACAGCACATGAGGAGGGATCAAAAAGGTGTAGTTACAACGTTACAAGTTCTGTGTAAAGGTCAAATCTTTTGATTTCGAACTGCTTTATTAATCTGAAGGGACCTGCCTCTCTGCAAGTATCCTCAGACAGATGGGGAGTCTGATACTGAACTAGCAACACTCTGTCTTTTATGTTCTCAGCCCAGCTCTGACAGAGGAGAGGTCACACTTCTAAGCAAACCACTGTGTGTGCTCATAAGACTCAAAGTGTGTGTATCCAGTCTCTGTCATACCTGTCACCATGTCAGTCAGCTCTTGGGACATGTGCTGGCTCTGATGGACCCATTCACCGTTGCACTTGAAGAAAATCTGAAGTGCTGGCCGTGCTTGGCAGCGGAGCTTAATGGGGTTGCTTTTAACGATGTAAGCATCCACGGGCTCCTCCAGGAAGCGAGGCAGCGTCCCAGACTGACCATGCTGTTGGCTTTCACCTCGAGGGCCTGCAGAATGAAAAAGAAGAGCATAAAAAACATGAGCTTATCAAGAATGACTAATATCCCCCACAACAAAGGAGCAAATTGTAATGCAGGCTATTGATATGGGGTATGTTATACAACAGAGAGCGTGGGTGCAAATCGCTGCAACAACTGGAACAAGTTAACCAGGAAAGAGTGGATGATCTATTTTGGATATTTTGGAAGATAAATTACCCTTGCTGTGATCCTAAGTTGGTTTAGTAGCGATGCTAATTCACACATCCTCACTCACCCTGCCACCTTTATCGTATTTATCATACCAAGACACAATATTGCAAAAGAGGATTTTCTCCTCTTTTCCAGTAGACCTCACAGCGTGGCTTGCACAAAGCATTGCCATGTTGTAGCTCATACTGTGCTGTGGTGAGTTCATTTGTGGCGCCACAAGTATCCTCAATAAGTGCCCAATTCCTCCACAAACAACACTGCCAACAACAACATGCCAGTGTTTGACTGCACCATTAATTTCCAATCAAAGCTTTGTGGGCTGATTCTATTTGGAAAATATGTCTGGACTATTTTTTCAATCACTAGATTGCTTTGACTGTGTGGCACTGACCTGGTGGGGTGAGAAATCAAAGCAGTAATAACTGTTCTTTTCCTTTACTGATTCAAGGGCATCTTATTTTGACATTTCATTGAATTTTCGTTTTTGTGCACGTGAGCATGTGTGTGCAGACGTGAGAGCCGCTCTGAGCCTCTCTGAGCTGCTCTCTGACTCTCTCATTGTCACTGCCCTGACAAACACTCAAACATCTTTGCAAAATTGCACACTCGAAAAGCTCAAATCAGGTTTGAGCTCGAGGCCAAATGTAAAAGGGGCTAGGACAGAGCATTACGCGGTGCGGAGTGCAAAAACTCATCAGCAGAAGTCTCTCTAACCAAGGCTCTTTTATTTTATAGAGTAGACTTCAGTATAGAAGCAAACCAAAATGCTCCAATAAAAAAGTGTAGAATTCTCCAGTGCAGTTAAGAAATCGAATAAAAGTTTAAGGCAGACGCAAACAGAATGCTCTCTGTCGCAGAGTGCTTCTGCAGACCTGGTATTTTTCTACAAGCGATTTAAAATTGAAAGCTGTCACTGCACCATGTGATCAGTTTGAGGGTGGGCACTTGGTAAATTGATGCATTAGGGGAAGACATTCTTAACGGTGCGAGACAATGGAAATGGACAACCGCACAGAGACGGATGCTGGGTAAGAGATGTGGCACATGGAGACGAAGGGGCACGTGGACAGGCAAGTGCGCACGCACGCACACCCACACACACACACACACATACACACGCACACACACACCATGTTCCTCGCTTGCTCTTAATCGGTCAGACTTCCCGCCACAAAGCCCATGCAGATCCCTCAGATGACAGGTCAGTTGGTAGTAAAATTGACTGGCAACGTGTGAGAAGGTTCGTTCTTCCCTGCTTTCCCTGCTCCATTTGCCACGTCTGTGGCCCAGCAGGTGTAATTACACTCAGACTAATCCTCTGGACTGCTGGAACACCACCAACCCCCCTTGCCCGCCCCCGCTAGCCAACCCCGAGCTCCACTCCTCACTGC
>OMPJ01010232.1:0-37831 GCA_900312935.1 Carapus acus
CCGAGTCCCGTAACCATGAACACAGCAATCGATACAAGTTGACCCCTCACGCACAAGCGGAGGAGAGGTTCATTTTCTTTGCCATTCCACAACCGAAACGGTGGTTCCTCAACTTTGGTCCATTTTTGACCCAGGCCAGGTACAACTCTGGGCTGCTGGTCCTTTGTCCCCTGCCCGATGAGGGATGATTTCAGGGTCGTAGAGAGTGACGAAATGTGAAGTCTCGTTTAGAGAGCCTCAGCGTCTTTTAATCGAGCATGTGAACAGAACAACCAGGATCTCAGAGCAGCTCTGCCCTTAATTATTCATTTTCACAGCAGCTGAGAGCATGTGGATGGTAGTCTATTGTGTGAGGCGGTCTATCCCGTTGCAGCTCTACGTGTGCCTGTGTGTGTTTCTAGGGTTAATGAATAATTCAAGAAGTGATTTAACCTCACTCGTAAACAGCATCACGATGTGTTCCCTCAGTTATTGCTCCTCGTCAGGAGGTGCAGCGGCGTGATTAATGGTTGTATCGTCTGCTCGGGGACTGATTCTGGTTAATTTCCCTTTTGGGCTTAAAAGCCCGATGACACCATAACAAACCTTAATGTGTTGACTTAACACAGAGGCCATTATATGAGTGCCCGAGACAGAACAACAGAGCAGATGTGGAAGACGAGGACACACTGATCCACTGCCTGCCTCCTGCAGAGGATGGGGAGGCAAGGGAATATACAAAAAAGGGAATGAAAAAGCACCTATGAAATATACTGTGTGATGTGTAAAGTAATGGAAATGTTTCTGTCGATATCCATCCCACATTGACTGTTGAAGAGGAGGAACGCCATGTGAAAGCAAATGCACGGGAATACAACGAGAAGTTCTCCTACGCTGTGAGTACGCCCTGCATTTTGGAGTGTTCCATTCCAAAATTATTGTGTAATATTTCTTGATGTTCCTTTTGTTCAGGACAATCGAATCAAAACCTCGAAGTACAACATCTTCACCTTCCTTCCCATCAACCTGTTTGAGCAGTTGCAGAGAGTTGCTAATGGCTATTTCATAGTACTTTTGATACTGCAGGTACGTGTTCCACTGCGTGATTTTCTTTGTTTGACACTGTGAATAAAACTGAACATCTCTCTCCGCACAGTTGATTCCAGCCATCTCTTCTCTGTCCTGGTTCACAACCATCGTGCCTTTGGTGATGGTGCTGACAATCACAGCGGTCAAGGATGCCACCGATGACTATGTTGGTACCCTTTTTAGTGTTGTTTTTGACAGTCTTGGAGGTGTAAATGGATTCTGACTTCAAATTGTGAAAAAAGACATCATGTGCAAAAGCAAGAGTTAAACTGGAGTAGAACTACGGAGAATAGCTTTTGTTGATTAAAATTCTTCACAGAAATTACAGGTGCCACTTACTTGAGATATCTTAATTTTGAGAATTTTGTGAATTTCAACGAATAACATATTTTCTCTGAAATTCAAGGTTTAAGTCACGATGCTAGTATAGCATTTTTTTTTAGCTCCCTCTAACTTATCCCATTGTGATTCCAGTTCCGCCATAAAAGTGATCGGCAAGTAAACAACCGGCAGTCTCAAGTCCTCATCAGGGGGAGGTTTGTTTCAATCTTTTTGTTTTCATTTCCATTTTTGACTAAGTTTTGGTAAATTGGCTGAAAAACAAACACATCTGAGGTGTGTCCTCTCCCACCCATCCAGTCTGCAGAACGAGAAATGGATGAACGTTCGTGTGGGGGATATCATCAAACTGGAAAACAACCAGTTTGTTGCTGTGAGTACGCCAAGCTGTATTTTGAGCTTTCTCCCAGATTCAGATGTGAGGCTGTGCCTCTGAGTCATAACTGTGAATCTTCACGCCGTGCTTTCCACACAAGGTTTAACTTTGTTGCCTCTAAAGGAGAGAAAAGCAGTGTTGCCGTGTCGGATCGACTTATTGTCTTGTCTGTGGTCCCGCTCGCAGGCTGACATCATCCTCCTGTGCAGCAGCGAGCCGTACGGGCTGTGCTACATCGAGACTGCAGAGCTGGATGGGTGAGTGCTGCGACGTGGGAGGCGAGCAGAGAGCAACGAGGAGCTTGCCTGATCCAAAGCCCAGTTGTTGACAGCGTGGTTATGGTCTGTGTGTGTGTGTGTGTGTGTGTGTCTCTGTGTGTGTGTGTGTGTTTCTTCGCAGAGAGACAAACCTGAAAGTTCGACAGGCCTTGACCGTCACCTCAGATTTGGGGGACGTTACCAAACTGAGCGAGTTTGACGGTAATGCAGGAACATTCCCTTCTGGTCCATCACCCACTGCTTACGACTCACCTTTTGTGATGTGTGATGCTTGATTTGATTATCAATTGTCACTTGAGTGTCAAGTGGTTTTATGCTGTCTGTGTTTTGAAGGAGAGGTGGTGTGCGAGCCACCCAACAACAAGCTGGATAAATTCACTGGAACCCTGTGCTGGAAGGGCAACAAGCATCCTTTGGATAATGACAAACTCCTGCTGAGAGGCTGTGTCCTGAGAAACACAGACTGGTGCTTTGGGATGGTCGTCTTTGCCGGTGAGGAATGGTGTGACTGACAGGCTTTGGTGTCCTCAACCTTTTGGTTGGATTCCTAATGTCCTCTCACGCTTTCCTTCCCCCTATCCCAAGGTTTGCAGACCAAACTGATGCAGAACTGTGGAAGGACTCAGTTCAAGAGGACCAGCATTGATAAGCTCATGAACACTTTGGTTCTCTGGGTGAGTAGTGTATTGGGTCTCATGTCGACACTGAATTGAAAAAACACATGGAAGAGTCCCAAATCTCGCTGTCACTTGAATGTTTTGTTTTTGTTTTTTTGATAGATCTTTGCTTTTCTCATATGCATGGGAGTTATCATGGCAGTGGGGAATGCGATCTGGGAAAACTACATCGGCAGGAGCTTTAATGTCTTTCTACCATGGACTGAGCTTCAGATCAGTGCCGTGTTCTCGGGCTTCCTCACCTTCTGGTCCTACATCATCATCCTCAACACGGTGGTTCCAATCTCGCTGTATGTCAGGTAAAGGTCCCTCAAAATTCTTACAAACTCTCCTACAAACTTCCAGAACAACATTTCCAGTCTGCTCTGATGGTTTTGATTCCTCCCCTGCTAGTGTGGAGGTCCTCAGGCTCGGTCACAGCTTCTTCATCAATTGGGATGGGAAGATGTACCACAGCCAGATGAACACTGCGGCTGAGGCTCGCACCACCACGCTGAATGAGGAGCTGGGCCAGGTGGAGTTCATTTTCTCAGACAAGACGGGAACCCTCACGCAGAACATCATGGTCTTCAACAAGTGCTCCATCAATGGAAAGACATATGGTGCGGGACTGCAGCATCATACTGCAGCATCAGATACGACCGGAAAATGAGATTTGTGACTTTTAATGGGGAGAATCAAAGATGTCTTTGTTTCTTTCAGGTGATATTTATGATGAATTTGATCAGAAGGTGGATGTCACAGACGTAAGAGATGGTCCTGATGTTCCAGAATCCTGTGATCTTAATGTTTCAATGTCTAAATAACCAGTGATGGTGAATAACAGTGGTCATTGTTTCCTCAGAAAACTCCCTGTGTGGATTTTTCGTTCAATCCGCTTTACGATAGAAGTTTTCAGTTTTATGACAACAGCTTGTTGGAGGCTGTCAAGATGGAGGAACCTGCAGTTCAGGAGTTTTTCCGGCTGCTGGCGCTGTGTCACACTGTGATGCCAGAGGAAAAGAGTGAAGGTATGACTCCATCCAAATTTCAACCATTGCCTTGCCTCCCCCCTGTGGGTGCAAGTGTTTGTAACACATGGTTTTCTGCTCACGATGTAGGCCATCTGGTGTATCAAGCCCAGTCACCTGATGAGGGCGCTCTGGTGACCGCAGCGCGCAACTTTGGGTTCGTGTTCCGGGCCCGAACTCCAGAGTCCATCACGTTGTGTGAGATGGGACAAGCAGTCACGTACCAGCTTCTTGCCATACTGGACTTCAACAACGTGCGCAAGAGAATGAGTGTCATTGGTTAGGTCCCCATTTATAAAAGCAATGTTCCTTTTAGTTAAGCCATCGTACTGAACACATCATTCCACGTATGAATGCAAAAAAAGGAACAATGTTTGACATAAATCATGATCAGCAGCCTTTTTTAAAACACCATCTAGCAAAGAGTCTGATGATAGCCTTGGAAAGAGTTGCTCTGGGTAATGATTGTGATCAGGTCACATTTAGAAAAATGTTCATCTGTGAGCAGAATGGATTGGGTGTTGATCAATGATGTCTGAGCCAGTGCTCAGTAGGGCGGTCAAGAGATTTGGTGTTGCTCTGTTTTATCTTACAGTGAGAAACCCAGAGGGACAAGTGAAACTATACTGCAAAGGAGCTGATACTGTTATATTTGACCGTCTGGACACGTGCAGTGAATACCTCAAGTGCACCACCTCAGATCATCTGAATGTGAGTATTCCATAAAGCAACAATGACATTTCATTTCATTTCATTTCATTTCACTCACCTTGTTTTAATTTTTGAATGTATCGCTGTTTTTATTCTTATGTATTATGTGTATTTTACCTTTTTAGATATCACAAATATCACAAAAATCACAAAATTTGTCACTCTCAATTTTAGTATTAACTGATGCAATATTTGATTTAATTTCATTTAATTTAATTCAATAAAATATAAAATTTTTGTCACTCTGCTATATTTTTTCCTTATTTAAATGTACCCTACTTTTCCAAACACAGAATCTCAGTATTTTTTGTCCCCGCAAAAATGTGTCACTCCTCATGTCTTGCTAATCATATTCCTTGCAGGAATTTGCTGGGGAAGGCCTTCGGACACTGGCTCTTGCCTATAAAGACTTGGATGAGGACTATTTTGACGTGTGGATGAAGAAGCTGCTGTTTGCCAGCACTGTGATCGAGAATCGTGGAGATCGGCTTGCTGCGCTCTACGAGGAGATCGAGCGGGACTTGACGGTAAACGTCCTTTTTGTGTCCCAAGACTGATGCAGTTCATCAAGCTTCTGCTGACTCACTGTCGTGTGTGGGATCCAGATACTAGGTGCCACAGCAATTGAGGACAAACTACAGGAGGGGGTCCCAGAGACCATTGCACGATTAAGTCTGGCTGATATCAAGATCTGGGTCCTCACAGGAGACAAACTCGGTAAACCGCGACTTTGCTGGTCAAATTCTGAGCTGTTTGCTATGGTAACTGCGTTCTTAGTAGTCTATAAGAGGCATCTGAGGGTGTGAAGTGTGGGTGTCACTACAGAGACTGCCATGAACATCGGCTACTCCTGCAACATCCTGCGAGACGACATGAACGAGGTGTTTGTTGTATCGGGTCCGACGCAACTGGAGGTGCAACAGCAGCTCAGGTGACACTATGTCGTGGAGTGTTTTGCATTTCTCCAACTCGAGGCCGGTTTTCCTAATGACAGCCGAGCAAGGGACACCTGTTGGTGTTCGCAAATTAATCCTCTCACTGATGGATTCTCTCCTCTGGCATAATCAAGCCAATTGACATGTACACCTTCTGCGTGTTTACCGCTTCCCTCTCCTCCCAGGAGTGCCAGGGAGCTCATACTCGGCCTAAGCCGCGTCAGCTCCGCAGGAGACGGCGAAAAGTCAGATGTGTTTCTAGACGAGGGTGCGTTCGAGGAGAGCATCATCGCCGAGTACGCGTTAGTCATCACGGGACACAGTCTGGTGAGATACCCTTCGTCTGTCCACGTACGACGCTTAGATGCCCCTGGTATTGATTTTGTCTTGGTGCAGCACCTTGTTTTTATTCAACCATCAATGCTGCAGCTTGGACGCTGCTTGTTTAGCGATGGCCTTGTTGCTGAGTCTGGCATCTGCACGCCTCCTGCTGACTGTGCTGGCTTTGTAATGAGCCCCTGTGCTGCTGGGAGCCCTGAGCTCTCCTAGAGATTTTCATTAACAAGAACAGAGGGGCTGCAGACCACACACACCTATAACAGCAGGGAGGCGGAGGGTATAGGGGCATAATGACACGTTTAACGCTGTAATGTGTGTATGTGCGTGTGCGTGTGCATGCGCATGTGCATGCGCGCGCGCGCATGTGTGTGTGTGTATCCCCTCGCAGGCTTACGCTCTGGAGCCACAGCTGGAGTGTGTCTTGCTGGACCTGGCCTGCCTGTGTAAAACCGTCATCTGCTGCCGGGTCACTCCCATGCAGAAGGCCCAGGTGGTGGAGATGGTCAAAAGGCACAAGAGAGTCGTCACCCTGGCTATCGGAGACGGAGCGAACGACGTCAGCATGATCAAGTGTACGTGGTGGGATCAATCAGTATCGCTAGAGGAGAGCTTGATGTGCTGAAACGTCGGCGTGTGTACTAATTGTGCTGAGTAGCTTTTTTGTTAACTGACATCCCGCTGTGGTTTCCATCAGCAAAGCACAGCAAAGAATAATACTACAGTGTGTTGTTCTCCTTGGAAATATCACAGTCACTGAGATTTGTTATCCTTCATGGTGCGTGTCCTTCCCAGGTGCTCACATCGGCGTTGGTATCAGTGGGCAGGAAGGGATGCAGGCTGTCCTGGCGTCCGACTACTCCTTCGCTCAGTTCCGTTATCTTCAAAGACTCCTGCTGGTCCATGGACGATGGTCCTACTTCCGCATGTGCAATTTCCTGTATTACTTCTTCTACAAAAACTTTGCCTTCACTTTGGTACACTTTTGGTACGGTTTCTTCTGTGGCTTCTCAGCTCAGGTGAGAACTCAGTGTGTTTTCGTGTCTGTGTTTGTGTTTGTGTGTGCAACATCCTCCTTTTAGGTTATGAAGTGAAAACATTTTTATCCCTCATCCACAGGCTGCTTATGACCAATGGTTCATTACCCTCTTCAACATTGTCTACACGTCACTGCCTGTCCTGGCAGTGGGACTTTTTGATCAGGTAGGACAATCTGATGTGGAATGGCACCGGAAGACAGGTCGTGAAGAGGTTGAGCAAAACTCTGGCAAATACCTGGCTCGTTGGTCTAGGGGTATGATTCTCGCTTAGGGTGCGAGAGGTCCCGGGTTCAAATCCCGGACGAGCCCAATGTTTTTGAGCTGATAATGCACTTTGTCTGGGCAAGTTGGGGTCCTGGTAGAGACTATACTGTATAGTATGGAGGTCAGACTCAGTACCTTTGCAGCAACTCAATGTGTGAGATCTCCCTGTTATTCTTGCATCTGCATTGGCACTGGTCAAAGGGCAGAGGACAGGTCAAATGCATCCAAAGGATACATAAGAGCTGACACCCTGCATTTTGTCTGTTCTCTGAAGGATGTGGATGACCAGAACAGTCTGCGTTTCCCCAACCTGTACAAGCCGGGACAGCAAAACCTTCTCTTCAACAAACGGCAGTTCCTCCTTTGCGCGCTGCAGGGAGTGTCCACGTCGTTCCTGCTCTTTTTTATTTCCTTCGGAGCTTTCTCTTTCGCACTGAGAGAGGACGGCGCCCACTCCTCAGACCAGCAAACCTTTGCCGTCACCATGGCAACATCCTTAGTCATTGTCGTCAGTGTTCAGGTGAGGGTTAAACAAACTAAACTATGAACTAAAACGAGGGTAGTTCACATTTGCATTATTCATGACCCATTTCTTCTCCATCTACAGATTGGCCTTGACACACACTACTGGACTATCCTGAATGTGCTATTCATATTTGGAAGTGTGTCTGTTTACTTTGCAGCCCTATTTGCACTGCAAAGCAATGGGATATTCATTCTTTTTCAGAGCAATTTCCCATTCATTGGTGAGTTTGTTTGGATGTTATTGGTTGAAGGATTTATACACCTGGAGACAATTATAGAAATGATAAGCAACATCAAGATTCTCGGTTCTGTCTCCAGGTGCTGCCCGGAACTGTCTGCAGGAGCCCAATGTATGGCTGGTGATTCTGCTCACCTCTGTGGTGTGTATCGCACCTGGTGTAGCCATCAGCTTCTTGAGAGCCGATATCTCCCCAACTCTAACAGACAAGGTACGCTACTTCCACTCAGGGGTTGAATGCTGCGTATTAACCGCCGTGTCGGCAGAAGTTTGACCCCTGTCGCAATTTCACAGGTTCGCCGTTTTCAACAGGCCACGAAGAAGCAGGGACCTCAGGAGCAGAGCCTTAGACGAGTACGCAGGACCAGCTCCCGACGCTCGGCTTATGCTTTCTCTCATCAGCAGGGCTACGGAGAGCTGATCACATCGGGCAAAAACATGAAGGCACAGAGCGTTACTAGTCACTCTCCCGAACGGGCGCAGAACGGCACATGGATAGAAAACGTGCTACAGCGCAGGAACGAAGTGGCCTGTATCTCTGACGAAAGCAAAGAAGAACAGGACTCAAAAGATGCAGCGTGAGGGGAAGCAGGGTACAGTTGGTCTGAAAAACCAAGCACAAGATTCGAGTGACCTTATTTCGGTACATATCTGCTCCGAGACATACCTCATTTTTTATTCCATGGAATAACCTGGACTCAGTAGTCACTGATGAGGGCATCAGTTATGGCTACGACTCATGTCTTAAGTTTGAGTTGAGAACTGTGTAAATGCTTTATAATGTTTCCTCATCACCATCCTCCAGTAGCCATTGTAAAACTGTCAGAGGTGGGTAGAGTAGCCAGAAAGTGGACACAAGAAAGAGTAGTTTTACTGGAAAAAGCTATTACTCAAGTAAAAGTAAAAAATACTCATCAACCAGGTCAGTCAAGTAACAACAAGACAGTAATTATTGAAAAGAGTTCTCAAATATGATCTAATTGTTTAGCCATGTTTCATTTATGTTTGCAATTGCTGTGGTCAGACAGACAACTCTGTAACGTGCAAGTGAAGGAAAAGAAACACAAGAAACACAACAGGCAAGTACACGAGGATGACTCATTTTCTGTGGGAGTCCGTCAGTTATTGACAAGTTTGGATTGTCAATAACTTGGATTGGAGACGAAAAGAAACAAACCGTATGTTCCTCAATGTAGCGGAGTAGGAGTGGCGTTTCTTGCTCACAGACTAACTTGAGGAAAAGTAACAGATATATTGCCATAAAACTACTCTTCATACATTTCTCCAAAAAGGTACTTTCGTAAATGTCACAGAGGAAATGTAATGTGTTACTACCCACCTCTAAAGAGAGTTTATGCATTTATCTGATATATCTTGGAAAGCTTATCCCACAGGTGTGAGAGCATCTGTCAGCATCTAAAAATAGGTTAGTTAAATTGTTAGTAATGTAGTAATAAATGAGTAAAAATCATTCACACCATCAACAGGGAGGCTCTCAAAGCCTCCCATAAAGCCTATGCACTGAACCCTCTCAAAGTGCTCAACAGGTATTTGTGTAAATAGTAAACTGAAGCTGCTAAAAATGATAAGCACAACTTAATAACTATTGCGGATGACAGTGTACATACTTTAAATTGCCTATTTGTATGTCTTTAATCAAACATAAACTTCAAATATATGTGTCATGTTTGGGAACAATTGCGTATTCATTTTGAGAACTTCTGTCACCCTCCAGTAAATAGAAAATACTCTGAGAAAATAGTGATTTTAAGTTTATTCACAGTGTATTTGCTTAAGGTTTATTCAGAAGTATGGAAATCAATAGAGTGGTTTAACACATTACCATCTTAAACACATCTTAATTCCAGTCCAGCACACTTTATTGAGAAACATCAATGACGTAATATGTCGTACGTAATGCGCAATAATTCTTAATTTGCATGGATTCCAAAAGGAGAAAGCATGATCCATAAAAATACAGAATAAAATTTTACATCTATTGTGCACAGAAACCTAAATCCAAGATGATCATGGCCCTGTTAGGTTGAATTTGTAGTGTTGATGCTGAGAATGTTAGGGGAGAAATCCTTCCATTAAAAAATCAGTTTCGTAAAAAATGTTGTTAAGTCATGATTCAAACATGGATATTTCCCACAAAATTAACCATTTCCCTTTGTAAGAAAATCACCCAGAAGTGCTCACAGCGTTTGGTCCCAAGTCATCTTCACATTTGCATCACAGCAACAGGGTCACTGCTCACGAAAAACCGCGGCTCCTCCGCCAGGTTTGGATACAAACAGACTTTGTTTTTCCAACGCTGCTCTGCGAGGGTCAGTGCTGTAGTACTCATCACTCACTGCTTGTAAGAAGGACGCCACCTTCTCACTGGGAACCATGGAAACGGCACATCCACCCCAACCTGCTCCCGTCAGTCGAGAGCCAACGGCGCCCGACCTCCTGCAACCAGGAGAGGAGAACGTATCGGTTTCAGCACCGTCACCTCGCTGTGCTGGCGCCACAAAGAAATTGTCGAATGCAGATTAACGTATAAGCAAAATACTACATTTCTCTACTTGTGTGATGGACTGCAGACTTTGCATTTCTGAAATCACCAGGTGTCTTTTTGTACCAGAAGTTGCACAAAATTATTTGTGCAGATTATTGGAGGACTCACAGACAAATATCCACCAGCTGGTCCAGCTCAGGGCAGCTACATTCGTACAGGTCTCTGCAGCTGGCATGACTCTGGTTCATCAGGTCTCCCAGCAGCTGGATGGACGCGGCCCGACCGCACTCGCACACATTTTTAAACTGCAGCACCCTTGCGGCTTCACCGTATACGTGCTTGGCTCGCTGATGAAGCTTAAAGTGTGTCACTGAAGGAAAGAAGAAGCATTGCAATATTTGCAAATGTGCAAATAACCTTTTCGTGCATTTCACATCTTGACTGATAAACAGTTTGGGTCAACTATTTGTCTGTGTGAAATGTCCTCTTACGCGATGTAAGTGAGTGTGGGTTGAGTAAAACTAAATTGCTTGACTGGTTTAAATTGGGTGGATACATGTTATTTTGAATATGGCGGTTTATCATTGGTCAGTTCTGAATTGCGGTTGAGGATGAGGTTAAAATATTAGCAACAGCACTGAAGTATCTTCATTGTTCTTTTTACCGTTAACTGCATTTTAGTTTTATATCTAATTAAAAGATTGCTCATGAATAACAGATTTTCCAGATATACATTAAAATAAAGACACGTACATCAAAGGAGATCAGGCCTGTGTCCCGTATCCATTATTTGACTCACAGCTTTTTCACTTCTTTGCTGTCTAAAAGGCCAAAGTGGCTGCAATATGAGCCCGTCTCTCTTCAGTGGTGTATAGTTAATCAATATAATGCGACAGAAATATGAAAATATTGCAGCCAGGAAAGCTGCTGATTCAGCTACAATATTTACTTTCTTTCCTCACCGTGCTGAGTGTTGGCACTGAGTATATCTGCAGAGAGCTGCTCAGATGTAATGCCCAGGACCCTGCAGATCTCGTCCCGACTATAGGGCTCGGTGTGGAGCACTTCGTCCACAAGGGTCAGCATATCCTGCAGAGAGACCTTCAGCTCAGCCTGGACCTCAGCCAGCTTCAGCAGCCTACTCCAGTCCAGACCTTGAGCCTGGGCCAGCATCTGAAGTTGCATAAACCACATTAGTACACATATAGGATGAATACATGTGTTTTCTTGCTTATTGTTATCGACATAATGTCGAGCAAATCATTTCACTGGGTGACTGTGATGAATCACATTGAAATCCCAGAAAACGTTCTAGCGAAGGAATTATTTATGTTCATGGGCACTGAGGATTTGGAGAGCACAGTATTAGTGAGGTAAGAGTTTGGAAATCATTGAAATTAGCACACTAGCTTTGTTGGAGAGGGGTGCCAGACTAACTGTACCTTTGTGGCGATTCGGCACTCCACCACTCGAATGTTGTAGTGAGAAGAGGCAGCTTTGTTTATCTCCACGCAGCAGTTGGAAATGACAAAAGTGGCTCCATCTGGAAGCTTCACATCATTGGCCCGCAAAGGGTTGAAGTCGATGAGCTTCGCCTAATTTTAGCGGGACAAATCCAACAACTTACCAGCCTGGAAAGCCGCAAAGCAGATCTGGTAGAGATCTGCAACATCTAAGGAGGCATGTGCCAGTGTATTGAAATACATACAGTTCCTTTCTCTGCAAGGAAGGAGATGGACTGATCCATGCCACCTCCCTCTGTGCCAATATAACGCTCACATTTAGCACAGATCTCTGCAAGCTCCACCTGGAGGAGAAACATTTCACAGCTGACGATATGTGTCCACAGAGGATTTCAACAAAAACACTGTGGGGGTTTAGAGCTGACAAAAATTGATAAACTGTACCTTGGAGAGGGACTTGTCATTGGCCTCCATTGTTGCCAGTCCAGCACAACAGACTAAAGCACTGGAACTGGACAAGCCCGAACTTGGAGGAATTGTTCCATCAACAAGACATGACATCCCAGCCAACTGAGCCATCTCAAACTTTTCCTGGCGATGCAGAGCATGAAAAGATAAATGCACAAATTTACATCTTTATCTATTGTTTGTGGCAATCAAATGCAATCATTAGACTTTGTACTTTTCTTACCTGAATACCTCTGGCTCCACAAAGGAAATAATAGTACCATTTTGGATTGTCTCTGTTGATGGCAATGTCCTTTGAGCAAGGCACAGCAAAATCACTGCAATGATGAAAAAGAAGCAGTCACAGTTGCTGCAATTGTGAGGAAGCTGTGGAATAGCAAATGCTCACTTGTACTGAGGATTAGTGTTGGCAAGCTGAATTGTCCCCGACTCATTCACAGACACAGCGGTAAGGATACTCTGTTCAATAGCCATCGGCAGCACAGAATATCCGCAGTAATCGATGTGCTCTCCTGGAGAAGACAGATACACAGAAGATCAGTATGACTGGAATATATTTTTGTGTGTATTGATTTGTACCAAAAGCGATATTTTCAAACCGCAGCTTGTAAATATTCTGAAATGACAAATATGATAATTCCCAGATACATGATTTGCACAACTGCATTATTCAGAAATGCCATTGCAAGACAAGCAGGTTGCTACACAACGTGAATGAATTTACCTCTAAATTCAGCCACCTAGTGTAATTTGATTCATGCATGCAAAATGTAATTATTTACCTATTAGATTGACCCTTCCAGGTGCACATGCAAAAAACTGAGGGGGATGTCCATACTTTGCCTGAAAGCTACTTTGCAGGGTGTGAAGTCTGTGATTATGGAAAGAAGAGTCAGAGTCAGAATCAAATACTGTAGATGAAATAATCAGTTTCTGTTTGTGTTTGTAAATCTTGACGGGATGGCATCTAATGACCACTCACCTCTCATTAGCAGAAATTACGGTCTCTATTCTGGGAGGGTGAGAGGACATTTTTACTTTAACCAAGTTTTCTGATTGTTCCGTTCGATGGTATTGCACTGTCTGGTCACGATCAGATGACAGTCACAGGAGAAACCCGGATACTATGCAACTGATTCGGAGTCAGTCGAGGAAGACGAGTAGCGATGCAATAGGTAGGTATTAGAAACAGATTTACTGATCGTGGAACGGCTGAGGATCTGCCACATGAACTAACCCGGAAAAACAGACGTAGGGGACTGAAATTCAAGGTATTCAAGGGTGCGCGGCCTTACGCAAGAAAAGGGCGTCGCACTATGCTGCGTTTTGTCAAGGCTGCGCACAACACACCAAAACTGTTAATTTGCTCGTCGGATGATGTTGCCTCTCTGAACCAATAACAAAGTACGGACTGTTGTTGGAGTGACCAACGATAGTCATTTTGCCTGTACAACAAAAAAATGCACACCTCATTGCATATTTCAAATTGAATGCTCCGTGTGTACAAATTAGTATTGTTCTGTGAAATCTATATCCTTCATTCGTTTTTAACAAAACGATGAATACCAGAGATGCAGATGTGGTGCACATAAAAGTCGTCTCATAATTTAAAAAAACAAAAAACAAAACAAAAACAAAACAAACGTCATCATCCATAATGCCCAAAGATTCTGATCTATTAATAACAACAGTATCGTCTAAGAGATTCCATGCAGATACTGAAGAATTGTGCGACAGTCACACTGGAGATAGGTTCGTCGTGTATGTATTCTTGGTGGCTTTCACAAAGTGACGACATCGTTGCTGACGCAGTTTGGCGCCGCTGACGCGCGCGACTTTTCAAAGTTGTCCACGGTGACGTACAACCGGCTAGCTAGCTATTGTTAGCCTTTCCCTTTCACACTTTAGCCCCGCATTTTGGCAAATTAATGCTTATTTCCTCGTTTTGTTTTGCTTAGACTCACATCGAGTAGACTTATTTGAAAGATATTTTGATTATCTTTGTCCGTAATGTGCTGTCGGGGCAAGTTTATTCCTGCTACAAAACAAAGCAACAACTTTAGCAGCGTTAGCCACTGCTATGTGTACAACTTATCGGGACTGTAGCTGAGAGGCAATTCTACAAATATTCTCCCAAACAAAACAATCGCCGCACGCCAAGGAAGCATCCACCGGGTCTTGGCATGTAAGTGCTCAAAAATACAATTAAGTTGTAATTTATGCTTCGTAAGTGCAGTAGTCCGCTGGATTCGTCTTACAGTTGTGTGTTGTTTCTCGACTTGGTCTCCGCAGCATAATGTCGATAGACTTCGATAGTGCGGCTATTCAAACTCAACATGATGAGGAAGAGTACGACCAGGAAGACTATGCAAGAGAACAAGAGGTGAGATTTGTAGAATCATGTATTAATTAAGGTTAAAATAGGAGGACCATGTTTACACCGTCATAACTGAAAAGCAGTGCTTTGCGTGATAAGGGTGGGCAGGACGAGTCGGACGCTAAGATATCACTCTCCAATTTCCACAAGTCAAGGCCGTGTTTGGGAATTGAAAGCAAGCCACTCAGTGCAAATTTGGCCGAAATAGGCCAGGCACTGTTTGGAATTGTGACTTGTCGTGTTCTTGGTGTCCTATTCCCTTCATCCCTCTCTTGTGTTCTTGATTCATCCCGTTGTTTTGCTCATAATTGTATCATGACAATGTCGCATAACATTTTCAATTGCTTTTGCTGAATTGTCCTTACTGTATGTACTCTCAATGATGTTAACTTTCATTTATCTTATCGGAGAATTTGTTACAGTAATATCAGGTGTTACACTATGTTTCATACCTAAAATGACTCAGCGAACATAAGAATTGTGGTGGTTGAGTGAATTTTAGTGGCAGTGTATTTCAGAGACAATAGCAGCTCCACTGTAACACAATCATTCCTCGTGAGTCATTCGCACAATCTGTTGCGCCATAGACTTGAGTTATTATTGGCTCAAAGGAAAGACCTCCCTTTAGGTGAGTCACACAGAGACAGAGTCAACCTCTGCCCCGTGTTTACCTGTTCTCTTTGTATTTAGGTCACCTAGCCCGTTGCTTTGATACTCAAATTAGATCTAGTGTTAATTATTGCTTGCTGTGTAGTGTAATCCAGTATTCTTGTTAATGGCAGGTTCTGGTGAGGATTCATGCTGAAACTGATTGCTTTCCGGTATAGCCGGTGTTGTGCGTTTAAGTTGGTCAAGCGGAAAACATTTGCTGCCAGTAATTGGAGCGTTTCTGCTCCAGTTAACTCTCTGGATGTTTGGTCAGAACAATGATGTTCTGTGGGGCCGGAACCCATTGTGAGCGAGCAGCATACCAGGCACGTTCCGGATTTTTCACACGCGGCCCGTTTATGCAGTAACCCAAGGCTAAGTGGTTATCTTGTGGCCTCATGGCTGGAGAGGAAAGTTGTAAAACTACTTAGTTGCGGTGTGGCACGAACATAAAATGGGCCCTTCTTTTCTGGACACGGTGCAGGAAGTGTGGAATATTCAGCAGTCCTTACGGGAAGTAAGTGCTAACACTTTTGTCATTTGAAATTGATTTTGAATTCAGTGTTCAGGTAAACAGGAATGTTGTCCCATTGCTTTGTGCTCTTCGCCACAGCATCGAGGACATATAATAGTGGATGTCCTGCTTCTCATGTTGTTTATCATAACTCAGTAGTCCAAATTATCCCCATACTCGTGTACTGTGTTTTTTGTACCCTGTTGATCATTCAACACGCTACTTTCCAACAGCTGCACAAACTGCTCACAGACCTGCCTGATGACATGCTTGATGACAGCAGGGACTCCCTCCCTGAGGTTGAGGAGTCGGCCTGTAACAACAACACGGGCAACAGGTAAGACCATGATACATTTCTCAACATTAGCAATTTACTGTCCTGTGTTCCAAATTCATGTAGGACTATAAACTTAATAAAAATGCTGCTAAGTTACTAATATTCAGGAAAATGCAGTAGTGATAACTGGGCACATATTTGACATAAACTAAGCATTTCCAACTGCAAAGTTGCAGGCGTCATCCCCCTTAGCTTGCCACGCTGGTAAACACTGGTTTTGGGGAAATCCCTTTACTCCGAAACAACCAAAAAAGAGGCCAGACAATGGACAGTCTTAAGGCAGAATCTCACAACAACAAATTTCAGAATGAAACTGCCTACATGCGCTGTGATAATGCCTTGTATCTGCTCAGTCCACAGGCTCCATGGACGCATCAATGGTCAGATCGACCACCAGCAGCGTCTCATGAGGAGGTACAGTCAGCTTGTTTTCAATGACACCACGCACAAGAGCTTAAAGAGAAAGATAATGACTCTTGATCTGTTTTTAAAGAATTATGATGTGGACTATGGTGATGATCCTTATCAACATTCAAACGCCAATGGGGGAGGAACTGTTCCAAATAATATACACGGGGGTCAGCCGCTGCATCAAACGTGGAATCCCCATGTGCAGGAAAATGATCTCGATGAAGTGGACTACACATACAACAGCATGGGTCACCCAGTGGAATATAATACAGAGCGAAACTCAGACCCAAGAAACCACTTTCATGTGAGTAAAGTCGGAATTTTGGCGTAGTGTATGTCGCAAACTGTAAACACTTGTGCTCTATTTAATAATATGCTACAGAGTGTTTTAACCACTCACGACCATGTTGACTTTTCTGAGGTTTGAGTTAACTTGTTATGTCAAGTGCCTTGTTACTTAATGGATCATTGAAATAGTATTTGTGTAGCTGGTTTTGGCTCTAGTTTTAACATGTCGTGTTTGTACTCGCAGAGTGTTGAGAACCACAGTCCAGAAGACAAAAATTTGGATCCGTTTCAGGCCAGGTACCATCCTCACCAACCAGTGATGTTTAATCCGCAAGCTCCTCAAAGTGAAGCTCGGTTTGACCAACTACAGAGGGAATTCTTCGACTCGACACAGCGTGAGTCCCATAATCTCAGTTTGACCACAGAGTTGATGGTAGTGGCTAATTGTGTGTGGTTCATGGTGAATCGGTACTATTCTGTTCGAACATAAGTTGGTGGTGTGGAGACATAAAGCAACTCCACCTGAGTAAAGAGTATCTTTGTTTGGTCTCTGTTGGCTTGATTTTTAACTCATTCATCTGAAGATGCTGAAATGACAATGATATCTAAGTCAGGGTGAAATAGTGAGAATTCCAGCCAATAAGAAATGAGAAATTTGTACATATCTTTCAGAGACGGCTGATAAGGAGCAGATTGCGCAGTTGCAAGTCTTGAACGAAGCCCTCAAACGGCAGATTGAAGAAGTGGAGCGAAAGCTAGAGGACTCCAGACGCAATATAAGATACCTTGAGCACCAGTTTGAAATCACAAAAGGTTTGCCTTGTATTTAAAGATAGGTTCCCTGCTTTCCCTATTCTATTCTTAAACAAGACTACCTGGAACTGTTATCTATCTCTATCCTTTATCTCTGGGTTCACTAAAATGTCTCTGATTGTGATTTTAATTTGCTTTTGAAATAATGTAGGTGTGACATCCATTCGCAGAATTTTTACAAATGTTTTTGCTGTCATTTATAGACGAAAAAGAGAGCTTAGCAGCGCACTTAAAGGAGGCCAGCAGACTGATGGAGGAGGCAAAGAAGAGAGAATTTCAAATGCAAAACAAAGTGAAGTCATTGGAGCAGCAGTTGGCTGCCATGACCGAGATGAACCAGGAGGTAAGGCTCCTTCCCAGCTGATGTAGAGAGGCTGCAGTGATTTGCTGACTACTGCCTGATATTGCGGTTCACAAAATATCTGTAGCAGTTCAATGATTTAAAATTCCCTCCACCCCCTCAAGTCCATTGTTAAAACAATGGAAAAATGTCCATTTTTGTCTCTGGAGATGATTATGAGGACGGTTTCTCTGGATTGCAGAACCTGAAGAAACAGAGAGAGGCAGAGATCGCAATGGACAGCATGAAACAACAAATGCTGGAGGTCTGTCGCTCTGACACCTTGTCCAGAACTAGAGAGCAGCATGACCGAGACATCGCAATCATACGGGAGCAGCACGAAGCTGCCATGTCAGCTCTGCAGCAGAAGCTGAGCTGTAACACTGAAGAGGTAAGTGTCGTAGATGTCTATGTCCAATCCTGCCTTGTCATGGCAGTGTTTTAGTTAGAGCATGTTTTTGTGTTCCAGACTGAAAGGCTGCGTGAGCAGGTGAAGCTGCTGGAGAGCCAGAGAGAGGAGGACCAAGTGGACAGAGCCCGAGTGGTAAACACCCTAACTCAGCACCTGCAGGAGAGTCAAAAGCAGTGCGCTATGCTCTTGCAGACAGGTGAGTAATCGAGACACATAATGACACATACTGCATTTGTAAACGCGATCTATGATTTTGACACAAAATTGCAGAATATGAAGGAGTAAACTCGATGGCTATTCACAACTTCAATCTGTCATCATTTCTGTTTTCCAAAGGTTCGGTGCAGGAGATGAGTCAAGTGCAAATCAAATTACAGCAAGCTGAATCTGCCAAAGCACTGTGTGAAAATATGAATCAGGTTCTTCAGGTTGGTACTAGAATGCACTAATAGCATTGTTACTTAAAAACAAACCAAAGATGTAAATTTCACTCACGCTTTCAACTCTCCCCATGCGTGCAGGAGGATTTGGCCGATTTAAAGGAGCAGATTACTCTGTATGAATCTGCTGTGAAGCATGGTATCATATCGCTGGATTCAAGCAAAGAGTGCGAGAATCAGCTGTCCGATTCCTGTCTGGATTTAGGATTAAAGAGAAGTAACTGGAAAAACGGAATTCTCCACAGGTAAATTTACAGTGAGCTTTGCTATGCGTCATTTCCAGCGTCAAGTTTGAGTTCAGATCTATTCTTGTCAGGTGTGCTAGTGTACTACTCATGTGAAAAGAAACATTCTCTTAGAAGTATTGTCAAAGTACCTGTAGTCCAGTACTGACAGTATCAACTACATCGTCAAGTAACACAAGTTGTGCCCTTTGGAACAAATTGACAAAGGAGGATGATGGAAGATATTGCTCTATTTGTGTTTGTGCTTTATTTGTGCTTTATTGTGTTTATTGAGTATGAAAGCTATTCCACTCTCCTCCAACTCTCTCAGGACTGCCTTGACTAACATGTCGGATGCCAAGTCGCCAAAGGACGAGGCCACGTGGCAACTGCGAACTGAAATGCAGCGCTGCCTGGCCAATCTAAAGGGGAAGCGGCAAAAGATCAACCAGCTGCAGGAGGAGCTCCAGCACAGCCAGGCCAGAGCAAACGATCTGCAGAAACAGCTGGAGAAAGCCCAGCCCCCCAGTACGGTAAGACCTGGACTAGCATAACATTTTGAAATTTCATCACAAAACACAACTCTTATACATGGATCTACTGTATGTGAAATTTACACCTTCTGGTATGGATGTTTTGGGTGCAAAATATCGGTAAGTGAAATTACGGTACATCTCGAAGCACACCTGACCACCTCTCACTGCATCCCAGTGTGACATAATTTTGTGGCAATGTAATTTGGCAGTGATATTTGCAAGATCGAGTCTGTTTTGCACTGATGAATTAATAGCAGAAATAATTGTCTCTGTAACTTCCATTGAAAACTGGACTGAAAGACACCTGCAAAAGAAAGTGTCCATTATTTGCCCCACAGACGGTAGAGATGAACAAGCGTTCAGATGGCAGCAAGGCCTCCCAGGAAGACGCTCTGAAGTTACAAGAAGTCAAACAGCACCTGCAGGCACAAGTTGAGGTTTGTCATGCTTTTAACCGCCAAACCATGTCTGGCCCCACTTTTCTTTTCTATCTGTTTTCTGGTATTTTTCTTTGTGACACTCACTTTTTTTTGGCTGTTGTACTCTGAATGTAAGTTGTTAGAAAAGAAGAACCAGGAACTGAGCCTGAGTGAGGAAAAATTGAAATCCTCTAACTTGGAACTGTGTACAAAGATGAGGGAGATGATCCAGGAGCTGGACAAGGAGAAGCAAGAAGCTGCTGAAAGGTAAGAGATCTGGACTAGGCTGTCATGATGTGATAATTACTGTTGCTGAATCATGAGGCAGACCACAGAGAAAACTTAGTTTTGTTGCAAGTTTTTTTTAGTTAAAGGTAAAATTAGTAGTTAAGAACAGGGACGTGATTCATTTAAATACTAAACAATGGGACCACTCAAATAACCTTTAGGAAAACATTCTCATCTACCTGTCCATAATCTCAGCATCCTTTCAAAGATATTGTTTTCATTTTCATTTTCTCACTAAGGTCGGAGCGGATTCATCAGCAGTACCGTGACGATGTGGTGAATCGTGTAAAAAGAGAACTGGAGATGTTGCACGCTGACCAGGTTGATCAGCTCACCGCAAATCATCAACAGGAGATCCAACAGCTACAGTGGGTACCAGTCTGTAGAACAAATAGGTTTTATGATACCTGAAAATTTTTCAATAAATGTTCCCTTACTTGTTTTTTAAATCAGAACTCTCCTGGATGAGGCACATGACAAGATGACGGCTGTTCAGGAGTGCTACATTTCTGTGTGCAAGGAGAAGAGCAATCTCGAGGAAACCTTGAGAAGCAAAGAAAACGAGGTACAACTCAAAGTATTTTGTTTGAGACTCGCTGGAAGTTTGTACATTTGCAATTCTACTTAATCCAGTAGAAACCAGTCATGTCTCAAAATCATTAGCACTAATGCTCCATCAAGGGAGATGGAGCATTAGTTTTACTGAAGATTATTGTTTTCAGCAAAAAAAGGAACAGGAGAATGTTGCAGCTTTGGAAATACTGAGGGCAGAGCTACAAGCCGAACATGAGGTCACTGTGAACCAACTGAAAGCTCTCTGGACCAAAGAGAGGGAGACTGAGATCCAGCAGCGAGTGGACTCTCAGATAGCCGCTGAGAGGGCTGTTTGGAAGAATGAGCTCAAAGAGGTTGGCTGTTTTTCCTTGTATCCATATGATTACCCTTTCCTTTCCCATCCTTGCAACATTAAGTGGCACTGAGAGGTTGTCTAACTGTCGATGCAGATGGAGGGGCTGTGGGCCCATCAGCTGGAGGAGGCCAAGAGATGTAAACAGACTGAGACAGCTGAGGTGACCTGCCAGACCGATGGCGGTCAGATCATTATGACTGCTCAAGAGTTGGACTCCAGGTTCCAGGCCCAGAAACAGCAGTTACTCCAACAGGCAGAAAAAGCAAAGCAAAATGCTGTCGAAGAAGCAAGGGAGCAAACCGAGAGGGCGCTCCACCAGAAACACCTGGAGGATATGGCTAATCAGGTCGGTTAGGCTGGGAGAGCAGACCTCAGGGTTGTTGTTTTTTTTGCCATCACTGTCCCATACATTCATTTCACAAGACCGGCTAAAAATCTTTTCTTTTAACATGAGTTCAGCCTGACTTGTAATCTAAGATTTGCCATCTGCATCATTGCAGGTTGAAGGAGCTATAGCAAGGGCATACAGTCGATGGATTGAAGATTTGACATCTCTACCGGAACATCAAGCCATCCTCCAAAATGAGAAGGCAAAGTGGGATGAGCTTCATGAGCAACAAACACAACAACAGGTATCACCAGCTTCCCTACGTGTACCTTTTTTAAACTTTTAAGTGAGCCCATGGGTTTATTGACAATTTTGTTTTAGGTGGCAAAGGCTTTGAAGGAGGCAAATCAACAGTGGACTGAAATGCACCGCAAACAGGAGAGAGCAGGGCAGAGTTCTGATTCACAGAGGCTGCAGGAGCTCCAAGAAAAGATAGCTTCACTCCAAGGCCAATTGGAGCTGAAGAGTGCCGAGCAGGCAACGCTGCTGAAGGCGGAGCTGGCAGCAGCGCGTGCGGCCTGGACCCGAGACAGGCAGCAAGAGATCTCCACCGTCCATGTCCGCTGTGAGCAATCGTACCAGGCCAAGCTGGATCACCTTCTGCAGCAGGCAAGAGAGGAGGCCAACCTCCAGAGGAAGGAGCTGCTCCGACAGATGGAAGCTCAGCTACATCAGGCCCGCCAGGAGACATGGAGGAGTCAAACATCTGAGGCAGATCTGAAGCAGCGAGCGAGGGGGGAATTCCTCACGGAGCTCCAGGCTGAGCTGTCACAGGCCCAGGCGCAGTTATTCGAGGATTCCTCGTCCAACTTGCAGAAATCTGACAAGTCACCACAGAGAGTGCCCCAACAGATCTCTGCACCTTGCAGGAAGGAGCCCGCTGCAGAGGGCTCACTGACCCACACCATACAGTCCTTCTGCAATGACATTGTCAGCAAGGCTGTGTTCCGAGCCAAGACCGAGTGGAAGAAAGTAGGTCATTTGTTAATATGTCAGACAACTCATTCAGGGACTGTTGCAAGATAGAAACTTGTATGTATTTGAGTCTGTCTATATTGTGTCTAATTTTGTGTTTTTGTTTATCCTCATTTCTTGACCTTTTTGACCGGGAAAGAGTTGTATTCCCAATGTGCGTCTGCACAAGTTTCTTGATGACCCTTCTATTCTTTAAAACAGGGGTCTCAAACTTGAGGCCTGCGAGCCTGATGCGGCCCGTGTCATGTTTTACTGCGGCCAGTGAGCCATGCGGCCAGCTGATCGTCAACAATTCGCGGAGGTCGGTCGAAAGTCCAGTGCGCACCCACCTCCCGCTGAGGACTTGCAGTCCGCTGATGGCAGCCAGCAATCATATTTATCCCTTGGTTATTTTGAGACCCCTGTTTTATAAGAATGTATTTATAAATCCCATCATGGATCAATACAGTATTTCTGACTGAATATCATAATGGATGAGACTGAATGGCATCTCTTTACAAAGTTGAATCTTGTTTTTCTCCCCCACACAGGTGAGTGAGGAGAGACTGAGCTGTGTGTTGAAACAAACAGTGGAGCAGCATGGGCGCGAAATCAACAAATTGCAGAGTAGGTGGCGTGGCTCCCACAGCGTCCGTGGCCGAGAACGTACAACATTACGGAACTGGAAATAAAATGTCATCCTTATCTCCAGATGCTTTATCTCAGAGGAGTCCCTGCGGGAAGGAGTGTGTCACGAATATTGCAAAGCTGCAGAAGAAGAACCAGGAGCTGCAGAGACACCTGGAGAAAGCCTGCCGGCAGCTCCAGCACACAGTTAAAGAGCGCGACATGCAAATCAAACATCTCAAAGGCACGTTGTGCACTCATATAAATACAATTTTTCAGTGAATATTTCATCAGTGAATGCTCACACCTTTGCTGCTCCTTGTTTCAATCACAGAGGAGCACGGAAACAGTCTAGAGAGGGTGAAAGAGGAGCATGTGAAGCAGCTACAGGAGGTGAAGAGTTCAGCAGAATCTGCACGGTCAGTTGAGTCATTTCCAATGAAAACCGATGTCAACATTGTGGCTTACAACTCGATTCATGCAGAAGTTGAAAATCATTGAAATGTATTCTGTGCAACTCACTTTGTCTCTTTTTGTTGTGTTTTATTCTTGCAAAACATCCCTAAATTTACACATAGAATTAAAAAAATATATTTCCATATAATATACTGTATATCAAGATGGTTATACTGCCATATTTCTTGAAGGAGTTGAATAATCCAGTAATCCATCTGTGTGCGTTTCAGTTTTATAGAGCATATACAAAGATTTCCTTTGTGATTTTTTTTCTCACAGGAGTGCCAAACAGAACCTCAAAGTCTGTGTGGACGAGATGAAGCAGCAATATCTGACTGCTGTCGGGAAGATCAAAGGTATGTCACCACTTCGTTGGAGGACTCAACATGATTCAGTATGATTTTAACATGCTGCTTTTTGCCATGTTGAATGCTAAAGGTGACTCCCCCAATGGAATTCTGCATTTCATCCATTCTTATCATGTGGGTCCTTTCCTCCTTCATGTGCTTCCTCACAGGAGACATGCTTCAGTACCTCCAGCAGAACAGGGAAAGAGTGGCAGAGACAATCCGTATGGAGGTGCTGAGGGAGAGACAGGACACGGCGAGGAAGATGCGCAGCTACTACCTGACGTGCCTGCAGGAGTTGCTGCAGGACGGAGAGCCGGGGACGGGGTGAGAGCCCACAGCATTTAACACTTGTGTATCTCCACGTGGTGGTTGATAGGGTTAATGCAACTGAGCCTCTTTCTTTCTCTCAGAGCTGAAAAGAAAATAATCAGTGCCGCTAGCAAACTGGCTGCCATGGCCAAAGTGCTGGAGACACCAATCAAAAGTAAATCTGGGAACAACCACCGTTTTCCAAGTGAGTCCTGTTCAGAACAACAATGTGTGTGTGTTTATTTCAGCCCTTCACATTGACATGCATGCGTCTTGACAGGTTCACTGGTATCTTCACACACAGACTTAAGCACACACCCACCAACAATAACCACGCTTCCCATCAGAGCGGAGGAGACGGGCAGAGGGGCCCATTCCAACTACAAAATATCTGCACCCTCCCAGCAGATTTCTGAACCCAGCAGGGACATAGTCAGTGTGTCCACGAGGAGTATGAGTTATACAGATGAACCAAGCAATCCTAGCAATTCCTTCCCCACACCAGAGGCTCGCTTCACCGATCAGAAACCAAGTGACTGGAGTCTGACTACCACCGACTCAGACTCTGGTGAACCCAGACTTTCCTTCCCAGGAAAAAAAGTGAAAACAGTCAAGCCATTCTCCGTGTCTGGGTCTGCCAGCGACTTTGCAGATTTTGGGATCTTCACCCCGGACAGTTCAGATGTGACGGTTTACAACGATATCGCCAAGACTCCAAAGACATCGACCCTCCCTGGGAGCCGGACAAGCAGCTCGGAGGCACAAAAGGACTACATTGTGAAACCGAGGCCCGTGTTCTCCGTGTTGAAGCACTCCCAACAGGACAGCGGCGTCGACAGCCCTTTCCTCCAAAAAGGTGGAGGGCCGATCTCAAATAAAGTGCACACAAACATTTGACCCTGCGACACCAAATAGTGCCCGAGTAGCCTTGATAGAGTGTATCCTGTTTACATGTTTTGCCGCAGTTGCCTTTTCCATTCACGCATTTATTTTTCAAACTGTTTGAATGCATCACCATGTTCAAACACACCAGAGACAGCAGGCCAGAGGAGGTTAATGTCTGTTTGGGTGAGTTACATTTTTGAATAATGTGTAACACATGATGCAGTTAATGAGTGACAGTGATGACTGACCATGTATGCACACTGTTAGTCCTGTATCCAGTGGTTTGTTGTATTGTAGGTCACAGGACAGTCGTATATGACGTGCAAATTGGCATCTGTCCTACATTTGTTTTAAAAGTGAGATTATTTTTGCACAGGTTTTTTTTTAAACCCCGTCTGCCGTTTGTAGATTTAAAGTTTTTTATATAAATGTTTTATTTATATATGTTTACAAGATATGCTGTGCATAGATTTAAATAAAACCTTTCTTTAACATTGTGTTGTCTTTTTGTCGAAACCCTAATACACGCTGACTCAAGTTAGGAGTTGTTTCACAAAAGCGTCAGCTTTGGAATTGATTACACCATCGATTGCTTTTCTCCAAACAGTAAATATTTCCAAAGTCTGAACAACTTTTTTGCGTGCTCCAATGTGTGCCAAAGGTTCGAACAAAGTAATACAAAACAATTTAGTACAGCACAGCTTCACTGAACAAGGGTGACAATGAGTGTGCCACCTATCGATTTAACTCCTTATCACCTCATCACTCTGTTTGAGGAGAAATTTATTGCTAAAATGAATAAATCACGAGCCATATATGTATGGTAATGTTTCAAATGCTGACAAATGACATGTGGAATTTAATTGCTCCTCACAGTGAAAAGTTACCACTCGTGAATTTGGTGTAATTGCAGTCATTTTATCTTCATCTCAAATGAGAATACCTACAGGCGGAAAGCGGTACTGCAAGAACAAAGTGTGCCATTTATTGTCGGGTTATCTACTGAAAGCTTACGCATTAACTTTGTGTTTCCTGCAGATGCTGCGCCGATACATTTTAAGTGCAGTCCTGGACCGGACCTGAGATTCGGCATTGAATGACACATTTCTGAGACGTTTGGTAACTCACGGCAAACCTTAGGCGTTACTCCTCCTCCTTCATCTGAACTACACGGGCTTTCCCGGCATATTTACGCGCGTACGTGTGTGTGAGTTTGTGAGGAGGCGACTCTGTCCTGCAGCCATGCTGCTGTGGCTGGTGTGTGTTCTTGTCCTTCTCCTGGGCCTTTACACTCGCTATCCGTACTTTCTCCAAGATGCTCTCCATGTCTTCTGGAGGGTGCACGCAAGGCGCAAAGTCACCAAATACGCGCAGGCCAACCTCACCATCCTAGACAAGTTTCTGCAGCGGGCGAGGACGCAGCCGCACAGAGCCTTCATTCGCTTCGAGGACCGAACGTGGACATACCGGGAGGTGGACAGAGTGAGCAACCAAGCCGCGAGAGCCTTTCGGCAGTGCGGGATCGAGGAGGGGGAGACGGTGGCGCTCTTCCTCGGCAACGAGCCCGCCTTCCTCTACCTCTGGCTCGGTTTGGTGAAGATCGGCTGTGCTGCTGCTTTCCTCAACTACAACATCAGATCCAAGTCGCTCCTGCACTGCCTCCAATGCAGCGGGGCCAGCAGGCTAGTAGCGGCCGCGGGTGAGTGTGTAACCAACGCATACATACTGTACACACACATGCAGACATACTGTACATAAATGCAGACAGACAGACAGACACATACATACATACATACATGCATACATACACAAGCTCACATACATACACGCATACATACATGCATACATACAATCACATATACACACCCACATACATACTGTACACACACACACACACACACACACACACACACACATCCGCACATACGTTCCTGCTTTATACAGTATGTAAATGCATTGAATTCATGTATGTCTGTATGAAAGTATGTATGCACATATGCATGTATGTATATGTGCATGTGTGTATGTCAGATTTACAAACATGAACCCTCCAGAGTTGCCCATTCACTTTTTGATTGGCAGGGATTAATCGGTTACCTTTGAAAATAACTTTATAGTGCAAACCACTGGATGAATATATTCATTAAATCATTTTTTTCGTTTTCAATTTTTTTGCTTTCTATGCAGACAGGTGGCATACGACATACACAGCATACATTGCATACATGCGATACATAGACATCCCGATGTGGAAGTGGCAAGGCAGTTAATGAGTGATTAAGTTTGTAAATAAGTCAATAGATAAATGTGAGCTGTTAGATATCACAGAGGTTGAGTCCTGACATGCCGTGCAGAGGACATAAACTTTGGAGTCTCTGCACTGACAGTGCTCCCCAAACATCACACAAGACTAATAACAAGTCTTGGCTGGTGGATGAAGTCTCAGCTGGCTGTCAGCAGTGGGCCTGTGCAGCCTAGAGCTGTCTGTCGTCACATATTTGTTATTGGCGGTGCTCTCCCAAAGAAAACAGAGGTGCAATGCTGCAACCCGGCAAAAATAGTCAGATGTTACTACTTAAGAGATAGTTAAAAAACAACTTTACAATGTTGGTAGGTTTTTGTTCCAAGTTCCAGGCCTTCCAGTTGTAAAATGCATTCAAGTAGGTCAGCCAGTTGTGATTTTCTATGAATGGCTGGCAGCCATGATGGTGACGCTACACCAGCTGATCGGCAGCAAGGATTCCAGCTCTTCATCCGGAAAGATCCTCAGATGGTAACACCATGTCAGATGCAGACGACAAGGATGATTTGTCAGACATTGTAAATTAAAGCTGCTTTTACAACTGCAACAGTATCTGGAAAAATAACGACAGTAATAATTCACATTATTATCGTTGATGTTGCCAAACAGTTGATATTGATATTTCCAGTATTATTGTTGTTGTCTATACTCTTGTTTATTGAGTATTTGCCCATCAATGTCCTTTTATCGCCATATAACCTCATGTTCAGTTCATCAACTGTCCCTTTGTCAGTTCGTGGACCCTGTCAATGTTTTTTCCTCCCAGAGTTGCAGGACGCGGTGGCTGAGGTTCTGCCGGATCTCTTGGAGCAGAACATCTCCGTGTTGGTCCTGACCGATGTCTGCACCCAAGCAAACATGACAAGCTTCAAAGATAAGATGAGTCAGGCGTCATCAGAAGACGTGCCCAAGGAGGCTCGCTCTCGTCTGACCGTGCTGAGCCCGGCCACCTACATCTACACGTCGGGTACCACAGGTCAGGACCCTCGAAGGTGCTGCACCTCTACGTCTCCCCACATTCTTTGTGTAGAACCCAGCTTGACACCACCGTGCTCTCTCATGCAGGGCTTCCTAAAGCGGCAGTGGTCAGCCACCTCCGAATATGGATCGTGTCCGTCTATCTGAGCATTTTGGGAGTAAGGTCCAGCGATGTGATGTACCTCTGCCTCCCTCTGTACCACACCGCTGCATTCATGGCGTTCACCGCGGCGATCGAGAGAGGTAGGTGCATTTCAGGGTCTGATGTTCACCAATTGTGATCAAAACACCTTTGGAGAAGTCTCAGCAGCTACAATGGTGGATCAGTGGCTCATCCAGCAGTGGCTCAATCCCATTTTTTTGGAAGGTGGAGTTCCTGGTCTCCCCCGCGGGGACTCCTCACCGACATTTTTCCAATTCCACAGCTGTTTTTCTTCATGTCTAAACAGCTACTCAGTGCCCAGCAGGCCCGTGCCGGTGGAGAGGTGGCATGTTCAGCGTCCCGTCCACCTTCCCCTCCCGTCCACCGGGGGCTCCTCTGTGCGTGCAGAGGGTTCAGGGCCAGAGGCCACGGGAAGGCATTTGTCAAGGGGAATTCCGCCATATGTTGTTGCGTAATTCCCGCTCTCTGGATATAGCTTCCTTTGCTCTACAGACGCAGTGGTAGTTAAGGCTTGGAAGGAAATTGTTCAATTTTTTATTGGGGCTCTGAAAATATGCATGTTTCCAGTCGTGATATAGCTGTGAATTTCTGTTGTGGCATTTGTAATTGCATGTGTCCAATCCATTTTTTGCCTTAGCAATGGAAAACACCTCCTCAGTGAATATATGGATAGGCAATGCATGTATTATTGGTAATCCATGGATTTTTAATCAAATGACCACAAATCAAAAAATTATTATTGAGTCTTTCAAAGTAAAAGACTCTGTCGACCTCAAAAATACAGTTTTAAAATCAATTGTGTGCATCTACGGTTGATGCAGAGGTTAGTTAAGTGCATGTGGAAAACGACAAAATAGTTGCTGTAGTGGCTATAGGGATTTTCAAAAAGGTACAAGTTAAGACCTAAACTTGCGCTTTGATGAATTATTTATCACGGCCAGCCATGATTTTTATAACTATTTCATGCACTGTCAATGAAATGGACACATTGTCAGATTCTCTCCTTTTCTGCAAAGACTTGGCCAGTAAAGCCAAAACTGTGATTGTGATCTGCCCGTCGTCTACAGGAATGACCATCGCGTTGAAGAGAAAATTCTCTGCCTCTCAATTCTGGGACGACTGCAGGAAGTACAACATCACTGTCATCCAGTACATCGGCGAAGTGATTCGATATCTCTGCAACACACCGAAGGTACGCCTGGCACGTGAGGTCTAGAGAGGAGGTCATAAAGGTCAGAAGAAACAGGTGGTGTGCACTCACCAGCTTACCATACTCCATTGACAGAAAAGCAACGATCAAAATCACAGCGTCAGAATCGCCATCGGCAACGGCATGAGGGCGGATGTATGGAGGGAATTCTTGAACCGGTTTGGAAATATCCGTGTTTTTGAATTTTATGGAGCGACAGAGGGCAACATGGCTCTGTGGAACTACACCAACAAGATTGGTGCCGTCGGACGAGACACAATTTTCCAGCGGGTATGAATGCTTTTAAAACAAATAATCATCATGTTGCTGAATAAGACGTTGATCAATATGCCATCCACATTGTTCCATTCTGCAGTGGGTGATGCCTTACGCTCTCATCAAATATGACACGGACGCAGGAGAGCCTGTGAGAGACTCTGCAGGTTACTGCATAAGGGCAGAAAAAGGTGTGCTCATGCTTTTGAGTTCTCCCAACTTTGTTTTGATTTACAGTGGCGAATTCTCCAGGGCCACAAACCCCCAAACTGAATCAGGTCAATATATAATCTGTTTGCCTCAGATGAGCCTGGGCTTCTGGTTTGTGAAATAACCCTGAAGACACCGTTTGTGGGCTATGCCAGAGACTTGAAACAGACGGAGAAGAAGAGGCTCCACAACGTCTTCAAGCAAGGAGACACATTCTTCAACTCTGGTGACCTGCTGAGCATCGACTCTGATAACTTTGTCTACTTTGTGGATCGCACTGGTGACACCTTCAGGTCCGTATCTACAAGTTTTGTGGCAGCCTGAGTGAGTTCATCTCTCGTGGTCTCAGTCAGGTTAACTGTGAAATCTTTGGTCCGTAGATGGAAAGGAGAGAACGTGGCAACCAACGAGGTGTCTGATGTTCTGACAACAGCTGAGTGTATCAGAGAAGCTAACGTGTATGGGGTCAGTGTGTCAGGTAATTTTACTTAGTTACTGCTTTAACCTGCTAACCGTTATTTTGTTCTGTAGTGGTGTTAGTTGTGTTATTGTAGAAGAACAGAACATTACCTATACTTACAATCTATTTGTCCTTCCCACTAATCCTTAGATTGTGTTAGATAGTTGTTTGTGTTAATTGAGGCAGTAAGAATAAAAGGACTCAGGTGAGGCGACAATGTGGAAAATAAGTGGACCCAGCATTGATCCTTGTGGCTCTCCAACTAAAACAAATTGATAACAAAGCTTAACGCTGTTCTCTCTCTATGAATTCCCTGCCAAGGCCAAGAGGGGAGGGCAGGCATGGCTGCCATCACTCTGAAAGACGGGCAGGACTTTGACACTAGGAATGTTTTTAAACACGTTCAAAGCCTCCTGCCAACCTACGCGAGACCACGATTCATAAGGATTAAGGTACGTATTTTTAAGATTTATATGTCTGTAATGTAGGTTTGTAATACTTTGCTGCATTGTGGTTGGTCATAGAACACTCTGGAAGTTACGGGAACTTTCAAGAATATGAAGGTGAAGCTGGTGGAGGAGGGCTTCAACCCGAACAACATAGCAGAGCCGCTCTACTTTCTGGATGAAGATGCAAAAACTTACGTTCCCCTCACACAAGAGATACACCAAGCAGTTCAATCTGGAGATCTCAGACTTTGAAGTGACCTCTTCTGTCCTTGGATTTGGTACTTTGATAATGATTGTGATAGTTTGCAGTACTGTTGTTGATTTTTTTTTTTTTTTTGACTGTTTCATTTGTTTGAAGGGTCCGCACCATGTTTTGTTTTATTTTGGGGAGGTTTGTCAATTACGCACACATGCAGGGTGTTTTTTGTTGGGATTTTTTGGGAGGGCATCAAACTAGACATATTTCTGGCACAAGACAGCTTAACTTCTGCTCATTTTCACAAAATGAATTGATAACTCTAATCAGTACATTTTAACATTTACATTTAAGCTGAAGCTGTGACCAGGAGATAACTAGAATGATGCAAACGGAGCTTATGTCGACCAAAGAGTATTTCAAAGAAAATGTGTTTGTATACAAACTACTATACTGTAGGTATATCAGGTGCAGCAGCACTGATCATAGTTTCACTCTCGTCATCGGTAAGACATCGAATATTTCTCCAGCTTTAAACTGAAATATCAGGCTCAATGTGCGCTCTGTGTGAACAAAACAATAGCGCCACCAAGAGGATCAGTACGGGTTGAGACCGTTAAACATGAGAGAGTGAAAGGGCGTATCTCGAGAGAGCCATGGTCAACTGCCAGACCTGTGAAACAATGTCATGCCAATCTCATGTAAAGAAAAAAAAAGGATGTATGACGTTTGTCTGTTTTTTCTATGATTAACAAAGCTACTATAAATGTTTACAGTTGAAGTTTACGAAAGAGATAGAGAGAGAGAGAGAGAGAGAGAAATGCCGTGAAACCATTGACACAGTTTGTTCGAGGCAGGATTTGTCAGTCTCCGTTGAATTTACTGCAATCTGTCGACTTGTTCTTCACTCTGCCTACACGCCGCGGAGCGAAAGGCGCTCTCCTAACACATCCAAAAGTTAAAATTTCAAGCCTGCAGTCATATTTTTGGGTGGGGTGATAATAACGCCATAACAGAATTCTGTAATGTGGGGTAATAACGATTCAATGGAAAATCGGCCAATATCCCACGCTCCGTGAATGCAGCTGAGCACAAGGAGTGCAGATGCGCCAGCGTGCTACTGCTAAGCTAACGCAACTGAGGGGGCCGTGATGGCAGAACTGAGAAAACGCCAAAGTAAATCTAGCTTCCAAATTGAGTTGAAGAACAGTGCATTTGTTTGTTTGTTGTAGAAAGAGAAGAATGGCGTTTCTCAATCGTGTCATGAACACGTCTGCGAATCAGTTCTACGTTTAGACAAGTGAAGTCAAGCAATCGCTGCTCCTGCTGACAAACATTGAATCGCACACGGATAGTGGGAAAAACAATTGTGGAACTAAAGGATTGCAATTTATCTCCTGAAGGTAAGACATTTTTTAGAAGTTGTGAAAGATGGAATATTTTGTGATTCATTCTACTCGCTGATGGGCTCCGAGGGTCAGAGGTCACTAGTCAACAAAGTCTCCCTGAATTTACACTACAAGGTCAGAGCATTGTGCTGATAAACGTTTTGTGCCACTGGAGAAGTAGTGGACTTGCGCTGAGATGGGCGCTGTTGCATTCGCTGTATCGCCACATTATCAGCTGACCTGACCTCTGTCCTCTCCTCAGTGTCCCTCCAGCTCCTCCCAATACTTTAACGCAGTTTCTGTCTTACATAAAACCCTTGCAGTCCGCCGACTACAGAGCAACTCCTGTCGGTAACCATGCTGCTGCTGCTGGGGCTGGTGTGCGCCGCTCTCCTTCTGCTGAGCCTTCTTCGCATTCGCTGTTCGTACCTTCTTCAAGATGTCCAACACTTCCTCCGCATCGTTCAATTCGGAATTCGTCTCTCCAAATACAAGAAAACCAACTACACCATCCTGGACATGTTTCTGGAGCGGGTGAAGACACAGCCACACAAGGCCTTCATTCGCTTTGAGGACCTAACGTGGACCTACCAGCTGGTGGACGCAGTCAGCAACCAAGCGGCGAGAGCATTTCAGCAGTGTGGAATCCAAGAGGGGGAGACGGTGGCGTTCTTCCTGGGGAATGAACCAGCCGTGGTGTGGCTTTGGCTGGGATTAGTGAAGATTGGATGTTCTGCCGCTTTTCTCAACTACAACATCCGATCCAAGTCGCTGCTACACTGCCTCCAATGCAGCGGGGCCAGCATGCTGGTAGCAGGCGAAGGTGAGCGTGGGATATCGGTGTGTTTTCCTGTCCAACTTCAGAAGGTCCCGCAACGGGACTAGTAGTATTAGCCGTCATCACAGCGTTATGATGGGTTGATTTTATGCATTGAGACAGTTTTGTGTAGCTATTACGACCGTCTCCCTTTGTTGTTATGGTGTTAGCTCATAACCACAATTGTCACACTGATTTGACATTTTGAAGTAAAGAAACTAAACAAAATCAAAACCTTCCTCTAACTCGCTGACCACTCCACAATCTTCCTTTCCTCCCAGATTTGCAGGATGCGGTGGCCGAGGTTCTGCCTGCTCTCTTGGAGCAGAATGTCTCCGTGTTCGTCCTAACCGAGAGCTGCACCAGAGCAAACATGACAAGCTTCGAGGATAAAATCAGCCAGGCGTCGCCCGAAGCCGTGCCCAGGGAGGCTCGCTCACGTCTGACCCTGCAGAGCCCGGCCGTCTACATCTATACGTCGGGGACCACAGGTCAGGACCTTCGCCGGTGCTGCAGTTGGGGGATCTTGGCGTACAAACAAGTTTATGTACCTTTGTGCTCCCGTTCGCAGGGCTACCCAAAGCTGCGGTGGTCAGCCACCTCAGAGTCTGGAGCGTGTCTGTCCTCATGTGTGTGACAGGTGTGACGTCCAATGACGTGCTTTACACCAGCCTCCCCCTCTACCACATCACCGGCTTCATTGGATGCACCGCTGCCATCGAGAGAGGCGAGAATCAGAGGCTATTTTGTTGAAAATGGGGGATTCATGGAACGCGGGGTTGCTGATTTGATTGAATGACTCTGTGCAGGTATCACCTTCGTTTTGAGCAGAAAGTTTTCTGCGTCCCGCTTCTGGGACGACTGCAGAAAGTACGAAGTCACTGTCATCCAGTACATCGGGGAGCTCATGCGATATCTGTGCAATACGCCGGAGGTCAGCTAACATAGCGCAGGAGAAAACGGTGTGAGCGGGCGACTTGTGTTTAGGTGTTTGAGCCTTTTCTGTTTCTTCCTGGTAGGCAGACAGTGATCGCTGCCACAGCGTGAGAATGGCGGTGGGTGGAGGCATCAGAGCGGACGTGTGGCGAGATTTCTCCAACAGGTTTGGAAACGTGAAAATCGTGGAGGTCTACGGAGCGACGGAGGGAAACTTTGGCCTGTGGAACTACACCGGCAAAATCGGGGCACTTGGGCGAGATACGTTTTTCCAGAGGGTAGAGGCCATGTTTTATCACAGCGGATGCTGAGCACACACAAGAAATTCAATTTATTGATGAAGACTGCCTTAATGAATATGGCCTTTTCTCGCAGATGCTGATTTCCTATGCCTTTATTAAATGCGACTCAGTGACGGGAGAGCCGGTGAGGGATTCATCTGGGTTCTGCGTGAGGGCAAAAGGTACTTCTGGTTCTTCCTCCCTGCTGTATGGCTAAGGTGTTAAAGCTGAGCTCTCTTCCGTTTATTGGCTGCGTACTCTCCAGGAGAGCCTGGACTCCTCGTGTCTGCAATAAGCAAGGCGATGCCGTTTGCCGGTTATGCCAGAGACTTGAAGCAGACAGAGAAGAAGAGGCTCCACAATGTCTTCAAGCAGGGAGACTTGTACTTCAACACTGGTGATCTGATGATCGTGGACAAAGACAACTTCATCTTCTTTGCGGATCGCGTTGGAGACACATTTAGGTTCTTTTTTTTGTGTGTCTTGTTTTGTTTTTCTTTGCGTTTGCTTATATCTCAATCTGCCAGATGAAACTTCAGTCCACCCAGTTTGACATCTTTCCCTTTCAGGTGGAAAGGAGAAAACGTTGCCACCACAGAGGTTTCTGATGTTATGACGTCTATTGAGTGTGTCAAAGAAGCCAATGTGTACGGAGTCAGCGTAGCAGGTAAATTCTTAGTTTTTAGTGTGTGAGCCTTTGTAAGGGTATATGTTGGGTGATTTGGATAATAATGGCAATGTGTTTAAAAAAATGAGGACCCAACACTGATCCTTGGGGCACACCATCAATTTGCAAGGTGAAAACAAATTATATCTCTGCTAAATTCTCTAATAGGTCAGGAAGGAAGAGCTGGCATGGCCGCCATCACCCTTAGAGAAGGACAGGAGTTTGACTCCAGAGATGTTTTCCAACACGTCCAGGACCTCCTGCCAACCTACGCAAGACCTCGATTCATAAGGATCAAGGTACATTTGTTGCCGCTAGTTTGCACGCCCAGAATAATCATAAGCATTCCAGATACCAGTGTGTGTTGTGGCTGTTTACAGAACTCACTGGAAGTTACAGGAACGTTCAAGAACCTAAAGGGGAAGCTTGTGGAAGAGGGCTTCAACCCAGGTCACATAACAGAGCCGCTCTACTTTCTGGATGAGGGAACGAGGAATTACGTCCTGGTTACACAGGAAATATACACTTCGATTCTGAGTGGAAAGATTCGGATGTGATGCCAGTGTCTGATTTCACTGCCATGGAACGCAAAACAAAAATGATTTCCACAAACTTCAGCCAAACTGGCGACTATATGCTGCAGCGTTTTTAAAAACTGTTTTTTTTTTTTTACAGGCCAGCTGTGGCCTTGTTGAAGGTTTTTGGTAACTTCTTTGTTGGAAAACAACTTGAAGGTGTTATTTTATATCAGTATCTTACTCATCCGGACTATTATCACATATCCTTAAGTGGCCTCTACTTTCAGAGAGAAGCCAACCATCATGTCAAGAGACTTAAAAGCCAGTATTTGGTCAGTGTCCATTGAACAAATCTTGATTACAAATGGTCGGAGAAGGTTAAACAGTATGGGCGATTTAAGGCCAGCAGATGGCACCATTGCTCTTATGTTCTTCAACAACAACAACATCAACCACAGTGGCATGAACATCACGTGGTGGTGTGTTCTTTGAGTACATGTTTACCTTTCCCTCTTCTGCTGGCTCTCCTTTCTGCATCAGTTAAATCTTATTTTTTCATCCACCGTGAATTGTTAGTCACACATGTTACCTACTTCACTGTGACACTGTGGAGTTTCCCATCCATTCTGTGCTGCTGTCTTGATTGCTGTCATTAGAAGGTGACTTATTCCTCATTACAAGACTGTAATTTTTGTAATGAGGGATAAGGTGAAATAAGGAGGAGCTAATGTGGGTGTTGAAGCAGCAGTTACTGCTTTGGATGGTGAGCATTCGCAAAGTGTACAGGTTTCACTGGAGGCTGTACCAGTCCTGGACCGGTCTCACTCCTCTGGACCAGCAGCTCTTTCAGCACAGGGCAGCCACACACAAAGTGAGATCACAATCCAGTTTCTGTGTCCTAGCTCCTCCATAATTAAATGTGTTGGGGCTTTTCTTTCTCTGAGCCGCACCTGGGCTACTCACACAATCAGTTACACACCCGCGTTTTCATAAACAAAGCACCAGCTGAGGACAAAGTTCACAGTTCTCATAATAATGAACACGGTTCTGCCACTGTTCTACAGGTCGGCAGGCGACGGGACATTAAGGCAACCAATACAAATACACTACGAGTTCACCAATAACTAAGCTAAGCACAAGAGATTAAAATGGTTACGTATTACAACAAACATTCCTCATGATGTTATTTTTGGTGTTTTGTTGCAGACAGGGCATCTCGTATTATTACAAATGTGCTTATTTCCACCGTAAAACGTTTCACATTTTGTAACAATTCAGCATTGCCTGGACTGTCATTATACTTTTATTACCACATGCAGCCTCTCCTTTTCGGTCCAATTTCTGCGCTGAAGTGCGTATTTGCATATCAAAATCCATCGCCTCGAGTGTATGGATGAAACTATGTGTTATTTACGTGTTAAGCGCTGGAGCTGTGATATTTATGGCGGTGCGAACTGAACCGGTCATTACAGCTGACTGGAATGAGCCTGCAGGATTTCTTTGCGTGAGGAATTGGAAAGTAAACGTCTAGGAAGAGGCTGCAGGTATAGTGTCATTTTCTAGCCAAATCCAGGCGATGCGGGTGGAGTTGAGGTGATGCTGCATGTTCCTCTGGAAGTTCTGAAGGTGCATGGTTATTCTGGGAGGGTTGGGATACATCTGTTCTGATTTTGACTGATTTTACAATGTGCTGCCTCGGTAAACTTGGATTCGGTGCATCAAATTCCCAACAGCTGTGCTGGTCCGATCTTAATGCTGTCGCATCTACAGATAACAGATTGGCAGACGCGACCTGAGGTGGCTCTCCTCTGGTGCTGGCCTGGTATTACCCGTTCTCTAGC
>OMPJ01010235.1:8195-22552 GCA_900312935.1 Carapus acus
GTAGGAGGGGGTGGGGAACGTAGCTCAGGTATAATAACTCATGGTAACCTGAGCCAGAGTGGTGGAGGAGGTACCGCCGGGGGGGAGGAGGGGCTGCAACCCTGAGCCACGGGGCCTGTTCAAATGTCGCACAACAAGTTCACCTTTCTGTTGAAGAATTTTCACCCATGCAACATACAGTAAGGCAAAGGTGAGCAAAAACACACACTCAAAACAAATATGCGTCAAGCTCACACCTAGCAAGGTCACTCACATACACTAAACATTTATGTTTCTAACGCACCTGTAAACACACTTTCACGCACGTACACACACTCGCACTTGATACTGCTCTGTGGTTCATGTACAACAGCTGCTCTGTTCACCTATTGAGTACCTGTTGCCTGCGGCATTGTGGGCTGTCCCTTCAATACAGTTTCAGTCGACTGTCTCTGCTTCTCCCACACACTCTCACCCAGGATATCGGGCCGAAAGCAACACGATGAGGACAGTAGGCTTATGTCTTCTTACGGTACGTCTGACATTTTTGATTGCTTGATGCATGTCGAGAAAGGTTACATAGTATATGAGTGATGCAGAAATAGCTTTGACGTCAAAAGTCTTCGGACAACACGTACTTCCTTAAAGTACTGTCTATCAGCACCGTGTTCATTATGGTTTGAGGTGTTTAACAATAATAAAGTCAAGCCTCATAAAGTGCTCCATGAAGAATCGAGAGGAAGCTGCATTTTGAAGACCATTTGCACTAAAAATGTCCCACTTAAAAAATGGCACGGCACAGCACAGGAATATTCTATGGTCACAGTGATTATGTGTAGTTTGGGAATATGGTATAATGTTGTCATCATTTGCACGGTAGCACCCTTGATTCAATGCTATTTTACATAATAGATAGATGTAACAATAATAGTTCTAAAAATAATGCAGTCAATGTACTGTACAATGAAACCATCATCATCACAAAGTATTTTTTTACCCTATGTGTATATAGATCTTACTATATTGTTATGAATATTGTTGTTTTCTGTTATTGCAAAAATACCCATTTGTATCGTGAAGTTTCTTGCCTTCAGCATAACTGTAATAACTGCCAGATACCATATTTCCTGCAAGCCCAAACAGTAAATGCAGTAAATGCCCGTCTCCCAGTGTGTGTTACCATGGGACTGTCGATTAAGACCTGGAAAATGTGAGAGACTGAAATTGAAATTAATGACTTCACACACCATATGCGCACCTACACCATTGCTTTTACTCTTTTAGCGAGATGTAGCTGCTGCGCTTTGCATAACCTTAAAGGAAATAGTTCATGTCTGGCTTGCGATGAATGAGCTTACGGGGTGGCTTTCAATACAAATAGATGATTACACATTCTAACGCTGCACATTGTAAGACCTTAACAAATCTAAGTTATCAGTTTTCTGTTTGCAAATTGGTATTAAAATCAATCAGACAAAAAGATGACAGGTAACAGTATTCACACAGTGCACACAAAGCACAGAGTAAAAAATGTATAAAACAGTGCTAGGCTCTTACAATTTTCCATTTGTTTAGAATGTATCTATATTTTTCATTTATCATTTTTACTATCATGCATTACTTCTAATTGATTGGCAAAATAATCAGGCATTTCTTCATAGATGTTCTTTTTTTTTTTTTTAGTCCAATGGCTACACTTGGACTAAAACAAGTGCTCACCGAGACTGGATATTATTAAATGTGTGGAAAAACATAAAATTCAGGTGTATTGTGAAAGGATCTAAGAGTATTTATGCCAGCTTGTTGTGTGTTTTTAGGTCATACTAACATCCCTTGCAGAGTCTCGTCATGACCACACTTTTCGCTCTAAACGAATCAAAAGGGTAAGCTCCTCTATACCGGGAATTCAATCAATAATAATTTGGAATCAATTCATCAACACTATTTGTACTTATTACCAACTGTGGCTACAGGAGCAGATTTTATCTCGTTCCAAAAGGCGTTGGGTTCTATCCACGATTGAATTACAGGAGGAAGACCCAGGGCCATATCCCAAAATAACAACACAGGTGACGGCTCTCTTGAATTGTCGAGACCTGTCAATTGTATGATGAATGAATGTGTCAGCTTTGCATAATATATCTTGGTTGGCTCTTTACCAGATGTTTAACGATAAAATCAACCGTATTGGGAAACAACACAAGTTCAGGATCAGTGGAATGGGTGTCACCGAGGAGCCACTGGGAGTGTTTTCCATTGATGAAGAAAATGGAGTGGTGTACGCCCACAAACCTGTCGATAGAGAGAAATACAGGCTCTTCCATGTGAGTGTGTTGGGTCATCACATCGTACCTATCACTGCTATTTTGCTTTTTACATTGAAATGAGTGCCTTTGTCCACAGATCAAATTCGACATTCTGGACAAAGACACAAATGAGCCAATAGACAAGGAACTTGCATTTGATGTGGAAATAAAAGACATAAACGACAATGCGCCTCGCTTTCGACACAAAGTCATGAAAGCCTCTGTGAAGGAAAATATGCCGGAAGGTGAGGACAGTTGTCCGTAAGATGTCTCACACAGGTCTCATTTCCACTGCAAGATCTGTCTATGTTGATTTTGTAATTACTGTTAAAATGACTGTAAAAAAATGTTCAAGTTATAAGTATAGACTCAAGACAGTGGATAAAATCCTACACTTTTTTTGTATTTGTGTTTGTAACAAATGATTTTTCCCTTGTTGTAGGGTATTTGCCAGTGCAGCTGTATGCCTGGGACATTGACCAGGCAAACACAACAAACTCCAAAATCACCATCAGTCTCCTGTCACAGGAGCCCAAGGAACCCAAGATGTCTCTGGAGCAGGATGGTAACAGCAGAATGGCCCAACTCAAGTTCGTAGGATGCTTTAACCATGAAGTAAGGATCAGTCTGTGTAATCCACCGAACAGGATGGGGTGTCATTGGCTTGTTCACATATGTGAATTTGTAATTGTGAAATATTAATTGGCAGATATTCCATCTTTCTCATTTAAGAAAGCAGACAAGTATACACTGATTGTAGAGGCAAAAGATCATGGGGTGCCTCAGCTCTCCTCCACTGCCACGGTTTATGTCCATATCGTTAATGTCAATAGCCATCTGCCTCAGTTCAAGGAGAGGACGGTAAGTAAATTATCATCATCCTTGTTATTATTATTTTTGATGTTTTAGTAGTCGTGGTAGTAATAGCGGTAGTGGTAGAAGTAGTAGTAGTAGTAGTAGTAGTAGCAACAGTAACAACAACATTAGCAATATTAGCCTCACAGTGTGTCTAACGCAAGCATTACGGTAGTCAGAATGAGCATTATTATCATTATCAATACATTCTGATTATTTTCGGCATTATAGCGTTGCCATTTGGCTGTTTATTGATAAGAATTGCAAATATTTTGTCTCTCCAGTACAGTGCCGAGATTATGGAAATGGAAACAAAGCCTGTTTTAAGAGTTGGAGTGGAGGACAAAGACACAGAAAAGACTCCTGGATGGAGGGCCAGATACTATTTCATCAAAGGAAATGAGGATGGGAACTACAAACTTGAAACTGATCCCGAGACTAATGAGGGCATTCTGACTGTTGTAAAGGTAATTCTGCTCCTCCCCTCCGACAAGAATCTATTAATTTCAATAGTCACTCTATAATCAACAATGATGACCCGAGCATGAACTGCAATCTGTCCTCCAGCCAAAGGATTTCGAGAGGACGACTCTCACCAACATCCAGATTGGTGTGGAGAACGAAGAACCTCTCCATTTCTGTGCCGCAGATGGAGAAACGGCCCCTCTGCCTGATTCAGTCAATGTCACCATCAAAGTCATCGATGTGAACGACCCACCTGAGTTTGATAGAACTAATGTTAACGTCTATCATAAAGAAGAGGAGCCAACAGGGACGTTGCTGCACAAGCCAACAGTTTATGACGTTGACTCTGACTTATCCAAAATCAGGTCTTTATTAGTTTTGCACTGCATCTTAATTCTAGGAACAAGTTTACTGAGTTCTGTTGCAATGTTCACAAAATTCTGCCTTCTGCCACCCTGCCTTTGACCAGGTATGTGATTTTGGAGGATGAAGCTGATTGGATGGCTATTGATGAGAAAACAGGAGAGCTTAGAACAGCCAAGAAGATGGACAGGGAGTCACCCCTCGTCAATGACAACACATACAAAGTCGTCATTGGAGCCGTTGACGATGGTACGAGAAAGCTCCATATAATCACGAGTTAATAGATTAAGATAACACTCCAAATTTCACCAGATTAGGCAGTAGTATCAATAACTGCGGTTGTTTACAATGTGCCCACAAAGGTCAACCCCCAGCAACGGGCACATGCACCATCTTGATCCACCTGGGGGATGTCAATGACAATGCTCCATCGCTGGTCCACAAAAGTGTGCAAATATGTGGAAACAAGGACGACAAGGTCATGGTGCCGGCCGAGGACCCGGACGATCCTCCTTTCACCAGGCCCTTTACCTTCCACTTTGACACAGAGGACAAGCAAATCGAGGAGCGTTGGAAACTAGACGTTGCAATAGGTAATGTCAGCTCTCCTGAACTATCTGAAAATTAGCTAACTTTGAGAAATATAAACTTTACTGGGGATTTGTTTGCTGTAATATGCTTGATTTGTTGTATTCTCTGTGCACCTCTAGGCGACGCCGCTACTCTCATTACCAAGAAAGCAGTGTCCTTTGGAAACCATACCATACCACTGATTATACAGGACCAGCAGGGCAAGACAGCAAAGGAAGATTTGGAAGTGATTGTCTGTGACTGTGAGAACAGTGAGACATGCCGTGGTAAGCTCCCTTTGTCATCCAACATTGGGATGCCCGGCATTGGACTGATCATCGCAGGACTTCTCTTATTCTTGCGTAAGTGGCAACCAACAAAAAGCAGTTAAGAGTCAGTGCTGACTCAACCTACTGTGGTCATGAATTTGTCACGTAAAATTACACACTGAATGCTATCTTGATGTGTCTTTGTAGTACTGCTCCTTGTGATCCTGTGCCAATGTGGTGGGAAGGACTTCACGAATATACCATTTATGCAAGATGAAGGAAATCAGACTCTCATTAAGTACAACCAGGAGGGAGGAGGCTCGGAATGCAAGGTGTGTCTGTCTGTGTGTGTGTGTTCTGCCAAGATGATCACTAACTGAAAATATTGGGCGTAATGTTTTCGTGCTACAATCAGGTTTAACTTTATGCATTAGCGTGCGTTTGCATTAAGAGTGAGAATGTGATGAGTCGCTGTGGACAAGTTCGTTCCATGTCAAAGCTCGCTTACCGTGGCCTACACATCAAAAGCAGGAAAGCAAAGGCGGAGCAGAACCAGTTAAAGCCATTACAAAATCAGAAAATTGTAATGTGGCCAAGCAACAATCAGCAGAGGACTTGCAACAAAGCAACTAGAAAACAGTTTACACCTTGGCTTTCTAAAGACAGCATCATATTTATGTGATGACATAACACAACATTACTCTTGCGTCATTCAGGCATCATCTAAAACTTTGTCCTTCCTCCTTGTCTTTTGTCCTCTCCCAGTCTGAGCCCACATTCTTCCTCACAACCACTGACACAGCCGCAGGGGCAACCATGGGCGGTGCGACAAAACAAGACGTCGGGCAGGTATGTGTCTTCTCCCTCCCTTCCCCATGGCTGACATGTCCTCCTCAGACATCCTAGTCAGAACAACAAATTTTCACTATTGAGGTGTGAGAGCATGTTCTACAACACACCTTTAATCCAAGTAAACCTTTACCTCATTTTTTCTCAGGTGTCTTCGACAATGACTCGTGAAATGGACATGTACAACTATAATAGCAGCCAACATGAACAGGTGAATGACCTTTTGACACTTTGAATAATGTCTTGGTTTATGAGTCACCTACCTTCATTTCAACATCCCGAATGACCCCTTCAGATGACCGCCAACATGAACGCCCTTGGCAGACAGCAACAAGGAGGAACCCAAGGCATGATGAGTCAAAATGTGGGCCTACCTAATTTTTAAATCTACAAAAGCAAAGTAACATACTTGAATCGATAATTGGATGGACAGAATTATGACGATTACTTCCTCTCTTACAGTATTATACATGGACGACTAACAGAATGAACGGCTACCAGCAGGTCAGTGACGCTGCTCTTTTTTAAAGTGATTGAAGCATGTGGCAAATGATAAAGTTGTGTGGTTTATCTTGGCAAGTGTCTACGTTTTTGTTTTGAGCAATGTTTCGCTCTCCCCGTGCAGAACGGCTCAATGAGGTACCTGAGCCACGATGGCAGGCGCTCCAACCAACGCATCATGGATTTCATAGAGAGAGTAAGAGTGATCATGGCGTGCCTCAGTGAATCTCTTACCCTACATCACTGATGACTGCCACCAGTTCACAGAACTGATGTTTATTTATGTCCACAGAGACTTATTGCAATCGATGAGATGCCCGTCGACCACCCAGCATACATACCCATTGAATATGCCAACGAAGGACATGGCAGCATTTCTACCTCTCTGGAAGCATTGTCGATCAACACAGAGGACGATCTTCAGTTTCTCAACGATTTAGGGCCAAGGTTCAAGACCTTGGGAGGCATCTGTCGACAAACCTGTCAAGAAAAACACATCCAGCTTTGAGACCTAACACTAACAGAACCTACAGCCTAGTATGTGTTTTTCACGCCATTGTGGACTCAACACTTTGTGATGTCATGACCCAATAGCGCCATTTTGCTCAGATTTCCTGATTTTGTGAACTTTGAGCACATGCTGAGTACCTGAAACAACTGTGATCAACTGCCTATGTTTTACTTGAGGACAAAACATGGACTGTGTGCACTGTGCTTGGACGGTGAGTAGGTGCATCTGTGTGGTTGATATTTTGTCACAATTTGTCCAGACTTTTAAAAGGCATGCAATTTTGTATGAGGCAACAGTATTTACCAGATGTCAATATTCTAATCGCAGCAAAATAAGATTTTTGTATACTGTGTTTTTCTAATAAGCGCTTGGGGTGACAACCAGCAGCAATACAAATAGCTAAAATGTTTGTAGTTAATTTGTAACTGCAAGTGAGCTTTTGTTGGTGACGTACATAGTTAGGTGATGATATGGGAGAAAATTCACATGACAAATGTAAGAGTTTGTGTTTTTTGAGTAACAGCTGTCACGTCTTTGTATTTGGTGAGAATGATTAAAACCCGTGTATGTATTCAAATGTAATACGTTGGCAATCAATAAATTTGATCAGTCACTCAACTTTTCTCCTTGGAAACTTGTGATATGGTCTTGAATACAATCCCGTGGCACAGCCACTTTCCTCAGCAGACACCAGATGGCAGAATGGACACCTGGAGAAGTAGCATGATTGTGAAACGTGCCAAATCTTTTATCACTACACAAACTGCCAATCATTTGCCTGTGTTTGAACATGACATTTGGGTGTGGCTGCTGTAATGTCAGCAGGTAAGATGCGTTTTTCATTCAGTGTCTCCCTCTGATGTGGTTAATTAAATTTGTCTGTATGGCCCGAGACACCCCGGCAAACTATCTGTGTGGGTAGGCAATATTTCACAGCAGCATCAAACCTGGCACAGTGTAACAACGTGGCATGAATCATCAAAACAGCTTGAACACCTCTTCCAAAACTGCTCAATCCGCACATCTGAACAGGAAGATCCAGCTCTGAACAACCAAACATTTCTGAAAATTGGGCTCATCTTCACATTCTGTCATGTTAATTACAACCACTAGTTTGATGTAAAACCCAGACCCTCTCTCGAAACCATCATGAAAGCTAAACTACACCTCTGTGTTGTGGTGTTTTGTATACATTTGTTATTTGTTATTTGAGTGATCAATCTTATTTGTATTTTTGTCATGTTTCTCATTCAAACACAGATTACTTACACAGGTTACTTACAAAGGTGTATTCATTCAAGTGCGCAATGTAGTGATACATCCAAACTGTCCTGAGGTGCCCTTTGTCAAAATGTTTACAAGCCTTTGTAAGATGCTTGTCCTGCACCTGCATCAAGAAAAAAAATATGCCCACAATTTTATATTTCATACTGCGAAAAAGACAGAAGAGAACTGAGTGGGGTGACGCCTTCAGCCGCAGTTTACATAAAATGCAGCATATGACTGAATGCCATCCTGCCTCTGCATTATTTTGTTGTAGTGTTGCTGAAAAAGTGAAAAGCAAAGCAGTCGGGTGCAGACGTGATTCACTCCCAGGCTACAGCTCTGGGTCCAGATTTCTGCAAAACATTATGGACTTAGTCACTTCTCAGACATGCTTCCATGATGCTCAGGCTTCACTGCTTTTTGGATGCTTTGGTTTCTCTTCTTGCATTATGATGTCCTTACAGCTAAGCCTGGGTGGTTGATAATGATGAGGCGGTACCTCTTTGTATGATGACGTCAACGAGAGGATAACCAACTTCCGTGTGTGTCCTACTGAGTAGGAGAGCTGTCACACTGATCGACAAACTCTTTAGTGAGATTTGTGGTAATAGCAATGCACTGACACTGACTGAATCAGACATCATCCTATAATTACCCTCTCCCTCACAACAAAACCTCTCGTGCCTTGCACACTCCCCGTCATTGAGGAACGTCTCTGCTCGTGGCTTTAGATTGCCCGACTACTAATTTGTCAGAGCTACACATTGACAGTTCTGCCAAGTATATGTTCAGCTAATCACAGTAACTTCCTCATTATCTGGAGTAAACCATGGGAGAGCTTCCATACAATCTCCTCCCGATGACTTTAAGAATCTTAAGTTGTTACCTTGAGAGACAAGGGATCACAGCCATCTCTCTTCAAAGTCCGTATGAAGTTAGCAGGGGTGGAGCCAGGACTTCAGTGTGACAGAGACCATGTCTGTGAGTGTCACAGTTTGTCTCTGACAGGCCTGCTAAGGCTGAGGCATCTTACACTGCTGAAACACTAACAACAGTAAAAACAGTATGAATTATTCAACGTCACAGGCTCTCCACAAAGATACAAATGTGAAAGTGAGCAAATCAGTAGACAGAAACAAAAGTACATGAAATTATCCTCCATTATTTTTCAATTTACAGAAACTCCAAATATAAGGTAAATCCATTGCCTATGAGTTGTGCCCTTGAGAAACATTCAAGCATTCAAAATATTCCAAGTTTTTCCTATGTTTTTCAAAATGCTTGTTTACTTTGCGTATATGTCCCTGATCATTTTATACATCCGTTGGCCGGTCAGGGTAAAAACACTGCCTTGTTCAGTTCTACCATCAGCTGTGGGATCAAATGCTCACCTATATTCTATATACATCGCAGGAATACATTTTGAGCCAGAACAGGACCCGGATCTGGATCTAGATTTCAAATCACTGGCCTCCATCTGCAAGCTTGATACCAGAACCTGAATAAATCAGTGGTAGTTCATCACAGAGAGCCATAGGATGGCAGCAAGTATGCACAAGTAAATATTTACAGGAATGTTTGCTAACAGTCAAGATGAGTTTGTAAAAACAAGTATCAAAATTTGATTAACACACAAGATGTTGAATGACAGTTCAAAGCAACCAATGCAAAAAACATATTTGACCATCTTGTCTAACCTGAATTTAAGGCGCAATGCCAGTGCTTATCTGCAGGTGAACACAATGTTCCCTTGCTACTTTGACTCATTGTCTGCTGATTTAAACATTTATCAATGTTGCCTGAAATATACAAGTGTGCATTAATACGTGTTTTAGCTGTTTATATTGATGACCAAAAATCTGAAATGACTTTATTCTATGATCCATTTTATGTTACAGTTACACCAATTATAATGCTCCCAGAAAGTCACTATTGGTCATTCCAGGTAATTATTATAAGCTGCAGCTTGTCAAGCCGGTTAAGTTCCCTGTTGAAACTGCACTGTCAGCTCGTGCGTGGGTGTGTAAGCGTTTCAATAAATAATTGCAGTGTCTCCACGTGAGGACACTCCTTGCATGTCTTTCCTCCTTCATAGTGCACGACATGCTGCTGTGAGGTCCCTCTGTGTCCTTGGCTCGGGTTGACCCATACCAGAGTCTGTCTCGCTGTCGGTCCATCCCTATTGGCATTTGCCATCTACAGTACATGCTTTTCCATGTAGTACAAACATCTACTCTCGCAATTATTCTTTCTACTTTGTATAAAGACGCCTGGTGAGAGTGACGGGCCACTTTGCGAGGGTTTCTTCGGAGTGTTCTTGAGAACCAAGAATCTAATCTTAAGAAATCTAACTGACTGTTTCACGCACTGGTATAAAAGGGCAAAAAATCTGGAGGACACAGCATAATACAATGTCTACACTGATTGCAATATTGTATGGTGTCACACTGGGCGTATGGCATATACAGTATAATACAGCATGACACTATGTAATATACTGTGAATAGTGTCGTTGTTTCGGCTCATAATAAATCAGTCGCTGGCAAGATTTCGAGTAGATGTAATCAGGAATAGCGTATCCTCAAGAAATAATTCATTGATTGTGGTATGGTGCCCTCCTGTGGTGTTACAAAATAACTACAGGGAGTACCCGGGTTCTTCTTTATCGACCTACGTCGTTTTCGTGGTTGAGTCGTTGGCGTCAGTGTTAAAAATATTAAGGTTTAACTAGTACAATTACTGGAAATAAATAAATAATACGTAAACGATAATAAGACGATAGGTTAGCTGCACATTGACATGACATAACTAACATGCATAATAAAACAAGACATCTGTATGTCAGTGACAAATGTTAAAATAACTGTAGATACCTATACGACAGGTACTACTTGTGCAGAGGTGTGCGGATGAATACGGCGTCATGGGTCAGGAGCATTGGTAGTCATAGAAGACAGCCTCACCTCCAGTCCTCGATTACTAAACTCAAGTGGACATCATGAAGCATTAACAGAGGTGAATTTCTGTGAAAGTGCAACCAGCACTGGCCGTATGCTTGGTTTTAGGATAAAACAGTGAGTAACGACCTACGTCAATATTCAGTTTCTGTTGCTTCGTGGATATGGAACTGTGACGCAAGGTGTTGACCCACTGTACTACAAAACACTGATGGCAGGATGCCATTTGAATCAGAAAATCTTTACTTTTGACCAAAAGACATTATCATGCATCATTTGCATCCAAGCGTGCATTCTCGCTGATCTGTTCAGGCTTTGAATCTTATATTCAGTCTTGTCGGGAGAAGTTAAGGGCTAAAAAAGTGGTCCAATTAAGTGTCAGTCTGTGCTACCACCGAGTGGGCTTGACTCCGTCACTGCCTTCTCCGCTGAGGTAGCCGTCATACAACTCTCTGAGGTGGAGGATGAGCTCCTCTATGTTCCCACCGGTGAGAGCCGACACAGGGATGATCCTCTGGGTGACGCGGCTCCGAAGGGTTTCCAGCTGCCCCTGCGCCTCCTCCAGGTCCATTTTGTTGGCCACAATGGCGTGTGGCCGCTGGGCAAGACCAGGCTCGTACTGGTTCAATTCATACTGGAGGTGCTGGAGTTGTGTCCAAGGTTCTTGGCCTGACATGTCCAGGACAAAGAGGAGGAAGCGGCAGCGCTCGATGTGGCGCAGGAAAGAAATGCCCAGACCTCGGTTCAGATGAGCTCCACGGATGATGCCCGGGATGTCAGCAACTGTACCAAAAATATCAAACGTTAAAAATCATGAAAATCGTTCTAAATTCTTAAACTAGGAGCTGAGACACCTGCTACTTGTTCATGGTCTCGGTAATTGACGATTCCCACGTGCGGGTTGAGGGTTGTAAAAGGATAAGCAGCCACGGCAGGTCTGGCATTTGAGATGGCTCTGAGTAGAGATGACTTCCCAGCATTTGGAAAGCCGACCTGAGGTAGGATGGAAAGAAAAGGAGAGAAAATGTAGAGCAGAGAATATCCACATCTCTCTCAACACCGAGACTTTCCACTCACCAGTCCGGCGTGGGCCATGGTACGGAGCTCAAACTGAAGAACCCTCTCTTGTCCCCCCATTCCAGGGGTCGCTGTCTTTGGGGCCCGGTTCTCATTAGACAGAAAGAAGCGGTTCCCCTTCCCCCCGGCTCCTCCGAACGCAGCCACGTACTCATCACCATGCGTGGACAGGTCCGCCACTGTCGCACCATCCTCCTTCACCACCGTGCCTAACGGCACCTGGGCAGGTTGAAGGACACAACACATATGCTCACGTCTTATTTGCCGTGGACGCAGCATGGAAGGGTTGTGTGGTGGTCAAATGCAGGTAACTCACAGAAATATAGCTCCAACTGCCGTTCCGTCCGTAGCAGTTCTTGCTGCGTCCCGGCTGTCCATCCTCAGCCTTGTATACCGACGTTACATGTGCTAAAGACTTGACCATGCGGTCAGCTGGGAATACAGACAGAAGGGGAGCAAGTGTTGAGTCAAAATCAGGGTCAAGATCACATCAGTCACTCTCAATGCCATAGTAGTGCGTCTAAGTTGATCAGAGTTATTGAAATGGGCAATTGCATCTCTCAACATTTCTGTAAATTAGTCTTGTGCTGAGATTTACCTTCGCTGAGGTTGTGCTGAGGTTTACCTTCGCTTTGTACAAATCTACACACATTTAAGAATTAGACTTTGCGACGACAGATAACACCAAATCCTTCCAGGTGGCTGTCTTTTCTCTGACGACTCTATGACAACATTCACAGTTACCTTTAATGATGATGCTTCCACCGTCGCCCCCGTTGCCTCCGTCCGGGCCTCCCCACTCTTTCCGGGGCTCGCTGTGGAAGGTGCAGGCCCCTCCGCCACCGGAGCCCGCCACCAGCTTCACCCTGCGCCAGTCTACAAAGTAACGCGTCTGGGCGCCGCAGGCAGAGAACAGCGGCTGTTAGCAGACCGATCGGCAGACCGAGGGCGGGCTGAGAGTCGAGATGGACCTACTAGTTTCTTCTCGGACAGCTCCCTCTTCCCCGGGTTCGCCTGGACCTTTCCGCTGGATTTCGACCTCCACACCGGCGTAACGACCACTCTCAGCCCAGTTCTCCTGATCCCTCGTGCGGTTCCCACGTCCGCGGGCAAGGCGAGTGCCGAACAGAGGGTGATCCTCACTGCCCGCACCGCCGCCAACATCGTCACAAGTCCCTTTGCGCTACGACCTCTGAGAAAGGCAGCGACGATTCAGCAGAGTCCTTATGCATGATCGCTTCAATTGCAACTACTCTATGCGGTTTTCAGTGATTATAAGGACTTTGCTCACGAAACGCGCAGACAAACTTGTGTTTTGACATCTACGGCAGCCGAGAAAGGACATCCTCGTTAAGTATGATATGATGACAGTTTCCTGTTAAATGTAGTGTTCAAGGCACTTTGTCGCCTCCCCCTGGGCTGGATGACCGAATGAACGCCCAGTTAACCCTCACCAACTAATTTACTTACTGTGGACCAATAAATATATATTTTCTTTCTCTATCGTTCACAGTTTCCTCCTGCTGCTACATTATCCCTCATGAAACTGAAGAGAGACCAGTAAAAGGTTGACATAATTTTATTGTTCATATCAAACTGTAATAAAAAGACAGCAGTTCAGCCATATCAACCATTAATATGGCTGCATACGTTTTCTCTCAGTTTCTCTCTATCTCTGTCGCCCTCTCCCCCTCTCTGTCTATCTGTGTCTCTCTCTCTCTCTCTCTCTCTCTCTCTCTCTCTCTCTCACACACACACACACACACACACACACACATAACGGTAAGCACATCACCCATATTAGTGATAGTAATATAAAAAATGAACAGCAGTACATGTTCTGTGCACAGTAGGATACACACATGTATATATATACTGTATATCATATTTTACAGAAGCATGTGATTGTCACTGTGGAGTGGCATCTGGTTGTTTAGCTAACTGGCAGCCAGGTTTCCCTTTTCCAACCCTGCAAAATGGCATGACTACTGTGATGTGTGTGATGTGAGTACAATAGACCGCAAAACTGGACTGACAAGCCTGATAACTGTATGAGGAGCAGATGTGTTCATTGTAGTTCAAGTTTTAACAAATAATTGTAATGAAAGAGTGAAATTTTGGTAGGTAGTTATTAAAGTAGGTAGGTAGGTAGGTAGGTAGGTAGGTAGGTAGGTAGGTAGGTAGGTAGGTAGGTAGGTAGGCAGGTAGATAGGTAGGTAGATAGATAGATAGATAGATAGATAGATAGATAGATAGATAGATAGATGGCTGATATAATGTTTATATAAACACAATAAATAAGGCAGGTTGCTTCTTGTCAGACATACATTTCTATATACCAGTAGTTATCTTTATATCGACCCTCTATTCCCACCTTTGTAATTTCAAT
>OMPJ01010237.1:10254-31278 GCA_900312935.1 Carapus acus
CGCTCCTTGGCGCTGAGGATGGCCAGGCAAACAGAATAGATGCTCCTGAAATATTCATGCACCCACTGGGCTGGGCCAGTGTGTGTGTGTGTGTGCGTATGTGTGTGTGAGGGTGGAATCTGGGCACCATGCATACACTCCCCAGTGGGGTGCAGGGCAGACAGGGCCACAGAGAGGAGAGATATTGGAATGACGCTCGTGGAATGTGTGATTTGACATCTGCTCTGCGTGGGAGTCTGTCAGAGGGCAGGAGGAGGGCTGAAGAAGAGGAGGCTCAGGGCATCTTCCTCGTACTCAGGTCCAACGCTCCAGATTTTTATCAAGGATGTTGACTGTTTGCAGCAAGGAGGCGGATTGATGTGTAAGTCAGTCCTCTTCTTCGACAAAGGTCGAGGGAAACCAGCCCACCTAAGGACCGCAACACACACGAAAAGACTTAAGCGGTTGAAATGTTGTGTTATAATAGTGTTCATTCAACATATTCAAGCAATCATAGATGAACGGATGTGTAGCACGGCCAAGCCTTGTTCTCCGCTCGCTACACAGTTCATTCACCAAGTTTCACTGTTGCACCATTTGTGTTTGTTTGCTTTCACACAGAAAAACCTGCTGGCGGGAATAATTAACGATTAAAAATCAAGACTGCAAAGTGGTTAAACTGCGAGAAAACCTTGAATTGGTGTACAAGCTGCAGCAGTATTCTGCAGCACAGGCAGACACAGCAGTACAAACCCACCCGTCCATCAACCTCTCCGCGCCACCAGCCGTTGGCCATCTTGCTGTAGATGTTCACCGTGTCTCCCTCCTGTAGCGACAGCTCCTGCGTGTCTCTGGAGCTGAAGTTGTACCGCGCCACTGCAATTCCAACCACCCTGGGAGAGAGGACTGACAGGGAAGCAGCAGATTGCGTGTCACTGCAAGGCAGAAATTGCAGCTACTGCTGAATATGAACAATTATCACAAAAAATCATCTCCGACACCTGTGGTTGTTTCCACCTGTAGATACAGTGATGCATGGTGCTAACCTTTGTGCTGATGTGGCCATCAATTTTAATCTTGTAATAAGTCGCCTCGGCCATTTCATCATTCAGGAATGATGCAGATTATGAAAATAATGATAAAACCCCTCACGACTGTCAGACTGACTTCATCACTGTAAGTTTAATGAGTGCGGCAACCTGAGCACTGCCATGTGAATAGAAACATTCACTTATGATTTCATGTATGAAAGCACATTGTGTGCACAGGTATGCGTGTGTGTGTGTGTGTGTGTGTGTGTGTGTGTGCGCGCGCGCGTGTGTGTGCGCGTGTGTGTTTGTGTGTGTGCGTCATATATTAGAGTCCTTGAGAGGGCAGATTGAATACGAAGATTTGAGGGCTCCGCTTATTGTTTGTAAGGTAATGCACAGCAACAATAGCCTCTTTAACGGGTACAATGATGGCTATATGTCAGGCTGAACATTGCTAATCTGCATAAAATGAGGCGGCAAGCAGTGGGTATTTTGTCCTTTCTTCAAATTATGACACAGTCATAAACATTCCATTATGATTATTTGTGCGCTTGAATGGCTATTCAGAAAGGAGCAATTTGCTCCGACCTCATCTCAAACAACAATGAATTATGATTGTTTATGAAAGAAATCCAATGCGGTATATACCTGTGGTGATAAGTGTTGGTGAAAGAATTCAGTCAAGCATGTATATATGAGAAAACACATTCATACTAAAGTAAACATCATATCAAAACATATGCCGCTTGTTAGCCATGAGCGCACACGTTCTGCATGCACACAAGCTTATTGGGCTTTGATTGTTACGCTATCATTTCATGGAGAATGCAAAGTCCATTAGCATTTGGAATGTAGCAGTGAGGCCAGAACCGAGTTTGGTGACAGAGAGGAGAAAAAATGTGTCGCGTTACCTGACCAGAAAGGTGAAGAGGAAGGAGGAACAAAGCTGCAGCCGGCAGGAGACACTACAGAGAAAGCCAGTGAGTGATGGGGGTGCAGGCCGTAGTGGGAGCAAAGAGAGAACATAAGCAAAGTAAACACAAGTTTGACAAAGACACAGAGACTGAGAGAAAACGAGGGAGGAGGGCGGGGAGGGAGGGAAGAAGAGGGAAAGAGTTGGCAAAGTCAAAGAACAAAAACAAAAAAGAAAACAAGGACAGGAGCGAAAGAGAAGCGAAAGAGGAGGGCGAGATGGAGGAGCACGTTTTTCATCTGGATCGTGCTTGTCCTTCGCCTGGATTCTGGACTTTTCTTGGATTGTTTGAATGACGCCAAGAAAGGGAGAGAGAGGGAGAGAGAGACAGATAGAGAGAGGACTGTGTTATTGATTTATTCGACCAGTTTTGCTGCAGTAATGACTCGACTCACCCTACAGGTCAGCAGCTCTGCTCTTCTCCATGGCAAACACCCCCCATCCTTCACACACACACACACACACACACACACACACACACACACACACACACACACACACACACACACACACACACGTGCGCCCGCGCATAAAATAAAACCTCTCCAGTCAATATCTGCAACCATGCAAAGATGGAGTACCACAGAGTTCTTCACTGGTCTCCATCTTTTTTTAGCCAAATTAGACATACATCATCAAATAACTAGTCATGATGGAGTTTTACTGTCACTTCAACCATGAGATGTTGTTTTTACCATCACATCGCATATTTTGTATTTTTTTTCCACTGCTTTAGTCCGTCCTGAGACAGCAGTGAGGGACACATTTTGAGCTGTGTTCAGGTTAAACATCTGTCCCTGCTAGTGTTGTTACTTTTTTGTCTTTTTGACTTCAACTTCCACGCATGCAGTCCACAGTGCACAAATAATTAACAAAAATCCCCTTCACAGCTCGGTAACAGGTGAGGCGTGCGAGCAGAGTCAGAGCAGCAGCGTGGGGTCGCTATGCGCACAGCGAGGCGTCCTGGTAAGCCAGCTGGGTCTGGTCACATCTGAGAGCCCATCTGAGCCAACAGACCCTCGGCATAGAGTAAACCAGCTCCTGTCAACACAGCAATATGGTTCCCCGCCTGCCTTCTCTCCCAACAGGAATAAATGAACGCAGGCCAATATATATCAAGTGTTTGTCGGACCGAGCACACACACAAGCACGCATTCACACACAAACACAGGCAGGCACTCAAACTTGCGCACACTCAAATACACCTGCAACGGTTACTGCCATACGTTTTCATGATTATTGTTATAATTTGCAGCTGTTTTGCAGTTTGATGTTGCATCTATAAATCCACTTTGACAGGCCCCTTTGACAAAACTGAATTGTCAGATTATCAATATTACTCTTTGCGTGGTACAAATTGAACAACACTCAGTTTAAGCTTCACGACACCAGAACGTTATCACTAAGAATGACTAAATTCTTCTGTGGTTTGAGGATAATTAGGTGATATTCGTTACCAATTCATTGAAAACTAGTTTTGATTACAAGTCAATAATATCAATCATGGTTTATTATCATTCAAGCACTGTATAACTGTAACTACCCCAGTACATGCTTTAGCAGCCATTTTGTTTGTCTTCCTGCAATGCTGTTGTGTAGATAATGAACCCTCATCTCAAAATTACTTGAAAACAAAGAGATCAACAGATATGCAGTCCGGATTGAGTCCTGTTCAGTTTCCTCTGCTGCCGGGTGCCGTCAACCATTTTGTGTTGTTGTTGTTGTTGTTGTTTTATACATACAAACATAAACACAAATATGAATTTCTTGTGTTGACATCTGTCTGTCCGAGGCAGCTGTCTACCAGACGTACATCACCAGGCCAGACTGGATGCCTGCCTGCCTGCCTGCCTGCCTGTCTATGGGGGCGGACGACTTCAGGCAATAACAGAATGCGCCGAGGCAAAGGCAGGTCTGTCAGGGCTCCCTCACTGAAGCAAAGCACGCTGAATGGCAGCGTTACACAGACACACCCATCGCGGTGCCGCTTTGAAGCCGGCTGCTGTGGGAGAGGGACGCTTCCAACGGAGGCAGGGGACGGAGATGTGGTGGAATTTTACATGTGAGCAGATCCAAAGGGCTAACTTTGACTTTGCTGCCACATTCCTCCGCGCACCTCGCCTGCTGAAAGCCGTGACTGCTCTTGTTTACGCGTATGCCTCCCTCCTGCAGTCACGACAGTTTACCTCCAGCTGCTTTTCACTCTTTCACATCACATTGTGTTTACCAAACTTTTTTTTTTCTTTTTCATATTTCGTCGCTGTCGGACCTTGGGTACCTGCGCCCCGCTCCCCCAAGCTGTGTGTGTCGGCAGGCTGCTGTCATACAATTTCCTGTGCTGCCAGCTGGAGTGAAATGTCACGTCCTGTCATAAAAATCATGAGGCCATTTTGGAGCGACAAAGGCATGGAAAAGGTGATGTTTTTCTGTGGCTGGCTCGCCGGTGGTCGCCTGTGGCATCGCAGCCAAACTTCAGGCCCTTCTACCAAGCGCATTTAGCTGCTGAATTTTCTCCCTCTCCCTGCTAACTCTTGCAGTTCCTCCCCTCCCAGCACCTCCCCTCGCCCTTTCTCACCCGTATTTTCCTCAGGTTTGTTCTCTCCTCTCAGCATATGTCATCTGTTCACGACTTCAATCTCCCATGCTTTGCCTGTGATCGTTTTCTCGCCCAGCTCTATTTTCTCCAAACCTCCTGCTTTCCCCTCCCTGTCTGTCTCATTTTACACTGCATATTTGTATTTTTCATAGAAATTGGCTTGCTCTGACTGACGTTGCACACAGACACCGTTAAATAGCACAAAACCCAAGGAGAAAAGGCTAAAATTTGTTCTGTTGTGGACTCTTCAGTCTGAAGTATCTGGATTTTTTATGGTACAAACTAAAACAAGCAGATAAACCATGTAAAACTGAGGCACTGCATTCAGTCAAACAGCAAACCATGTTTTGTCTTTACAGTTGGTGATAATTGTGTTCCTTCCAGCATGTTTATCTAGAGTATAGCCAATCATCTAGACCACAGGTGTCAAATCAAAGCTCACAGGCCAAATGTGGCCCACTGTGTCATTTTTCGAGACCCGCGACTGCTTGAATGACTTTGAATCCAAGTCTATCCTTCATTCAAGCACGCATTGACCAACAAACTACACCTCCCACAACACATGTGGATTATGTCACTGGCGAAGTGACGGCAGCTGTGTCCCAACCCGACACACACTGTTAAAAATGTTAGTGTGCCAACATAGGGTGCAGACTGAGTGAGGGAATGTACTGACTCTTAATGAGTCATTGCATCTTACATTCAATTACATTGACAATATACCTCCTTTGTAACTGCCATTTGCACTTGGTCCTTTGATGGAAACTGCTATGCCCTTGATGAAAACGAGTTTCACACCCCTAATTTAGACTCTAGATGATCATCGCAAAAGACTGGGCGAAAACGTGTGAATCTGCAGCGAGTATTTCCACTGTATTTTTTGACAAGCACTGCTAACACTCGGGGTCGAAGAGTCTTGAGGGTTTTACTGACTACTCCTAGGCAAAACCACGGCTGAAGCTGTCAAAAATGGATCTGCTGGCAAACACTCAATCTCTGACATCGCAAACAGACAGCGACAAACGCATTGGTGCACTTCCACCCATCATTTAACCAGTCTGATTACAACCCTTCATATTGACACGTTTCGGACAGAGAATTTGCAAAATACAGGTCTGTTTGGAAAACACCACTCACCACTTGCAGCCCTGGTGTGGGTCCTGGGCAAGTTGCCATTGCAGTGCTCCTTGTAGGGGACCTGCAGAGTCGTGTCCAGACTGCTGAAGCCCTCCTTCAAAGAGTGCTGCTGGTAGTACTCCACCAGGTCCTGCAACGGAGCAATGCAATACATAAGCACAAACAGCATTGACGGGAGGGATAAATAATAAATCAACATGATAAATATCATTAAATGTAAAAAAATGCAGCCTAGTTGTTAAAACATAACCTGTGCATAGCGATATTACCAGCAAGGATTTGAAGAGTCGGCTCTCGGCGATGTAGACGCAGCCCTCCTTGGTCAGAATCTTAATGTGTTTGACTTTATCGTTAAACCTGAGGAGGAAAAGGGAGCCATGACGTGATGATCGACTATACATGATTCCAGGTCAGTGCAGTGGGGGGGCCTGTGCTGACTGTCAGCCGCCATGCTGTGCCAGGCGATCCTATCAAAAGAGACGCATTCCGGCCCTGCACCCAAAAGAGAGCAGGTGTGTGTGTTTGTGTTTGTGTGTGTGTGTTTAAAACACGGCAGCGCTTTCTCACACACTGAGGAAGAGGACGGTCACTGCATCTATGCCAAGACAATGGTGACACGAGAGTCACTCTAGCCGCAGAGAAATATTCGCCATCTCTCGCTTTCGTGTGGAAGTGATGGGACAAATATGGTCAAGTTGCAAATTGACTTATACATTATGAATATATGGCCAACCATACATTATTGATGTGGGCTGAATTATACGCCACATTTGAGAGATATAACACTGCAGGCTCGGTCTTCCTTCACCTCACACACACACACACACACGCACACACGCACACACGCACACATGCACACACGCACAGAGGTGAAAAACAAATCACACAACACATCAACATGACCGCTTCCAGTTTTACAGCCACACAGCTGATTATCAGTATCTCTTCACCAAGTATGTGAGGCTCCATTATCTCCATCGTCCATCCTGATACTGATCTTAAACAGTGAGACAGGCAATTAGGATTGGAGCGCTCCAACACTGCACCCCCGCCTCCCCGTCCCCCGTACGTCACAGCGCTGAATGAGAGTCCCACAAACCGAATCGCCTGGTCCGCGTTGCCGGCTAAACTTAACATCCAAACACCATTTCACAGCATGGCCTCAATCGTTATAATCGCTTGGAGCGGAAGCGGCAGGTCAGGAGCACTCAACAAGTCTTTGGCTTCTTGAAAAGCTGGACAAGCATTGATACAGAGAGCTTGGCTTGCTACATGGATAGTTTTCTATTTTAAAGCTAAAGCAGTCATTTATCCGGCCCTGAAGAGGAAAGGATATTTTATAGATGGTTCTTAGAGTGCTTTTCAAACGCAAGCACTTCAAAGTCTGGGGGGCCAAAGTCCAGCTCGCCGAGAGGCCAGACAATGGCAGGGATCCCTGCTGACCCTGAGATGTGAAGCGCAGGGCTTAATAACGCCACAGACGATTTGGTGGATTCATCTGCTCCATGCGTTATTCAGTTGATTGCAGAGACAAAGAGAAACAGAAGGACGCATGAGGTTGTACTTAGGTATGCTGCTCAAACTCCGATGTGAATCGTTAGACCACGCAAACTTCCCCGACTCGTCTCTCGGGGGACCTTTGGTGATTATGCAGTCACTCCGACTTCCTGACCTTAGCTCATTTGCATGGAACGCAGAGCGTCCTGTCCCTTCCGTCGCCGGCCAGCTGCTTGAAGATTTGATGAAGTTGTTTTGTTTTTGTTTTTAGATGCTCTGCCACCGTCATGCCAAGCTGCTATTTGCATACCGCGAACGAGAACGAGATCTCGCCACTCTCTTCTCACCTCACCTGGCAAGGAAAGCCACCGCTTGTGTGGATGTGTTTGTTGATTTCTACAATTTTGCTTTCCGCCTTAGAAAATGCAGTGCATAGAAGTCCCGAGGGGGGCTCGAGCGCGTCAACTTTTGAGAGTGTTGAAAAATGGAAAAACAAGTTCTGGCGCCACTTACTTGATCGTGATGGCGTATTCAGTGCACGCTTTGCTCCTGTGTCGAACCAGGTACGTGCCGGCTCCTCTGTCCGACAGCTCCAGCTCGGCCTGGTATCTCTCCATTGGCCCTGCAAACCTAAACCACCCAAAGGCAGATAGCATGCTTTCAAATCGATGAAGCAGGGGAGTGGAATGCTGATGTCATCAATATCATACAAGGAGCATTTAATGTGTATATGATAAGAAACGTGCTGGCATTAGTGTGCACCTCCTACCAGAGCTGGGCGGAGAAATCGATGGGTTTTGGAACCTGGGATGCGTGAACAGGGGGAAAGAAGACAAGCAACATCTGTTTTATTCACGTTTGTCAAATCTCAAAGCTTCCTCTAGTGATTCAACACGATAAGCACGTGGCAAACCCCAGTTCTGGTGCTAGGACATTCTACGTCTTCGCTGAGGACACACTAAATGCGGTTCAGTGATTACAGAGCACATGTACTCACACATGGGCAGGGTCTGACAGCGTCGCTCGGAAAAAAGCCAATCTTGCTGGTGGCCAGATTTCTACCCTGAAACGGCAATCGCTTGTTAATCGTATGTTAATCGTATTTTGTCAGGGACCAAACACATGCGTCTCTCTCTCTTTCTCTCCCTCTCCCACACCCAACCTCCCTGCTTCCCTCCCATGATCCCTCCCATAAATCCGCCGCAATTAGCGCACAACAAGCGGCGCATCTAATTTACAGCCCGAGTTAATTACGGTTCAAATTCAGCCAGCAGTTCGATTTGTACCGCAACAAAACAAGAACCTCTGTGAACAGTGAATAAAGGATCTTATTCAGATCCGAGAATAAGCAACTTGCAAGGGCTCTGCAGCGCCCTCTTAAGGCACAACAACAACAGCGTTTTGGCAAACCTAAACATGTATAGAGAAAAAGAGAGAGACAGTACATCAAGAAAGTGTAATGGAAATTAATGACTGTATGATGAATCTGAAATCTTTTGTTTTAACTGCACACATACATTGACATCCTTAATATATATAACAATACAAATAACAATATAAACAATAATTCCCACCCATCAGCACTGCTATTACTATTCATATCGTTATTTATATTGTTATCAATACCGATATTTATACTGTGTATATTGTTTGTTTATATTTCTTCTGTATATAGATCCTCTCTTGTTCCTTCTTTTTTCTCCGTGTACTACTTGCACCGGAATTCAGCACCTTAGTTTCATTACACAATTCAATTGCTGTAATAACAATAAAATATTCCTGATTCCTGAATATGACTGTCATGTTTAAATTTGAGGTCAGTTTGGCAGCTGGTGACGACAGTGTTGAGGCCAAGTGAGGCTGATCCCCTTGTTAAAACGTCTCTCCTGCATTCCTACTCCGACCCCCGTCGCTCTCTCCCTTCATGTTATGAAATGCTTTTTGGGACCATGCAAGCCCTGGCAGTCACTAAATTGGAAAGTAAATCTTAAACCATCCCCATGATTCATTCTGCGTAATAACATTTCATCAAAAGGATTTTGGAGGGCCCTTCTCTATTTGTTATGCCTGTGATAAGCGTATGATAAAGATTAAACTTATTACTCTGTTGGCGTAAACAGACAGCAACCAAAGGATCAAATGAAATTACAGTGATTGATTGTATTGTTCTGCCAGAGGGACGGGGGATAATTGCCTTCTGGGTAACAGGGGATATGAATTCTCAATGTTCTGTAATTCCATCCTCTAGTGCCACTGGGGATGCAGAAGATTAAGTAGCCTTATTACCATGTCGTTATGCATAGCATCAGAACAAACACATAAATGTGCAATATCATTCAACACCTCTGATCCACCCCTACTCCCTCCAACCCTCGCGGTAACCATGGTGCCCGGCCATCGGGGCTGCGTCATGACAGTCAGATCGCAATTCCATCGGCTTTGAGGAAGTCTCCTGCCATTTTTCTGTCCTCGCATCAACCTTGCGCGTCGTCGGAATAAACCGGGCCGGCTGCCCCACTCCCAGCTTGGAGGCTGGCACGGGCTGTCGACGGATTGGAGCTGCACCAGAAGGAGGGCGAGGCTTTAGTGCGCTTGCAGTGCCGGGTGAGAAACGGCGAGGGGAAGTTCCCCGAAGACTGCAGATAAATCACCATCCCTTCAAAAATAGATAAAGTCAAACACTCCCAACCGTTGGCCGACCTCATGAGATGGTTGCTAAATGTGCCTGGACACGAGGTTGCGCACCACCATTAAGACGTCCTCCCGAGGCCAAAATGTCTGCAGTTTTATGGCCTCATCTCTGGCAACCAATTAATCACGTATAGCTACTAATTGGTTACATCACTGGATGGAGATTCTCTCCCCTTTTTAAGCTGTGGCATGTCAGAGAAGACACATAACCCATTTGTAACATGACATGGCCGCACTGGGGTTCACGCGGATGTACAACCAACGTGTTTAATTAATGATTGGCGCCTACGGTTTCTGCAATACTTGATGCCTGCTCAGACCACAAAATGCAGACAATAAATCATCACCGAGGGATTCAGACTGAAGCTGTGGAAGCTGCTCGTGTTTGTGCTAGGCGTGTTTCCATTCCTCGGATCAAAATTCAGGCACACAAAGCGTTTATGCTCTGGTAAACTTTGGATGAACAGAAATTAGTCATTAGTTCCATGTGCAACAAAAGGATGAAAACAGCCAAATAAACCAAAGAATTCTCTGAAATATATGTGACAATGTCACATTAAAGGAAAGCGATACAACTTGATTTTGGCGGCACAATGCACTTCTGCAGTATTATTTGTGATGTCATGTCAGCAAATTCAAGATGAATGCTACTTTGTCCAAACGTATAACTCCTGCCAAGATATTGCTTTAATTCTGTCATACTCTAATCTCCCATTTGTGTTTGTTTTCTTTTTCTTTTTCTTTTTTGCGCTGCAATATTTCACAAAGCGCTTAAATTTAGCCGAACGAAACGGGCTGCATTTATCTGTTGGCTGTTGTGACAGTTTGCTTTTTAAATGAAGACTTATCAGTTTGGCAACACGTTGAGCATTTCTTTGTGGTGCGTTCAAGGCGCAAAACATTGTTGGGGATAAAAGCCTCAAGCGTTAGATGACTAAATGTAAGTGCTGCCCAAAAAGTAAACAATGTATGATATGTCTCTGCTGTCAAAAAAAAGGAATTCAATTGGTTGTTTAATGTTTGGGTGACAGAAGTTAGCGTAAGTTTTTGTTGCTTGATTGGGGTCCCCATACTAATATTTGACAGAAATACATGCAGCAAAGCATTTCAGCAACTCTCTTGTTCTGCAACAAGCACAACGTCCTCAACTCGAGGCTGGACGAAGACAGTTTCAGGTTCATCTTGATGCAGAACTGTATTTATTTCTTCATTTTCCCAAGCCGCAAAGAGCCACAGTATAATGCTGAAAGAGCCATACAGGGCTCGCAATCCATAGGTTCCTGACCCATATAATAACTGTTAGCCAATGTCAAGTATGTCCAAAAAAGTTTGGACTCACCTGGCCTATGCGTTGTCAGTTTTGGCTAACATGTCCTTTGCTTGATCTGTTTTCCCACATCCAATTTACAGGATCCCATTTGGGGCTGGCTCTCTGTGTGTCAAATATTGTGTTGAATATCTTTCATAATTTTTCTTGTGTCGTTCATATGTCGTGTTGAACTTTCTTCACTGGTCTGTTTAAAAGTAGTAGTACGGCCTCTCCTGCATCTGTGTCTCCTCTGCCTCATTTCTAAGGAAAATCTAAGGTAAAATACAATTCAGATATTGTCTTTTGAGTCTTCGAAATTCTTGGTTACGCGGTTATTCAAAGTCAAACCTCCTCAAACACAGAAACTTTCGGGCACATTCATTATTAATGTGCCAGCCTGACTGTTTATACATATGTACTGTACATGTGTGAACATAACTGCCAGTATTCTTTATGTAGGTGAGAGGAGAGGTGGCTCATCTTCTCCAAGGCCAAACTTCAGCATTTTTCACTTTGAAGCATTTTCTCAGCGCATTGAATATTTGTGCACGCTTGAATGTCAGAGATTGTCACATCGTTATTACACTACTTATCTGTGGGGATGAAAATGTATAACCACAAATGTAACCTAAAGCACATTGGGCTGAATTAGATAAGTCTGCAATTGGGGGGAGAAAAAGTACAACAGGATTTACAACATGCATCTAAAATGATTGCCAGAAATGGCCCTGGCAGCAGCAATGCAATGTGTGTGTGTGTGTGTGTGCGTGTGTGTGTGTGCGTGTGTGTGCGACTATACGTGGAGCCACAATCGCAACACCCCCTGGTTTGAAAACATGTCAAAATAATAAAATGATACCCTGAATATTTCGCTCCAAATGCTTATGAAATTATATCTGTGTGTCAGAATCCCCTGAGTGCCTCAGAGGCACCAGATTTAGTCTCAGTAAACAGCGATAAAACTAAATCAGAGCATTAAGCTGTTTTATTTTTCTTCCATCAGGCAGACGCGGATGTTACGAACAAAACGACTGTGAGCCAAGTGACACCCACCTGCCACCAAGAGCTTTGCAGGTCAGCAAACATCAGTTCGATGACGTCCCCTGCATGGATGCACAGCGGGGGTCCTCGGTGGGGGCAGGGCGCGCCGCTGTAGTCTCTGATCACCACCATCTTAGGTAAACCTGTCAGACGAGGAACGCCGTTTGAACAAGTATTGTACCCCGGCGCCTCCTCCAGGGGGAACACACAGGGGCGCCTAGCATCTTCTTGGCGGTTTCTGCACTTCTGCGCTCAATCTGATTGCTTGTTCCTACACAATCAAGGTTTCTGCTGCACTGGTGTCAAGGTTAGGGGGAGATAAAACAAACAAACAAACAAAAACCTGTCATGTTATTGATTGTAAAGCTGAGATCCTGTGCTGCGGCGTACAGAGTGTGAGTAAGGAAACAGTTTTTTCCAGGTTTTCATTCTGACTGATGCTATGACAGTGTGCGTGCGGAGCTTTAAATGCGCCTTTGTGCCTCTCCGAGCGGACCTGCAGGCAACTGGGCTGACAGAAAACCATCTGATCTTGCAGAGGGGGTTCAAAGCCTTTGATTTAACCCCAAATGTGGACAATAACGTCAGTAGGAACCAATCCCGCTGCATAGCCGGCTGGTTTCCACCGATGTGAGAGTGTCAAGTCCAACCCACACATCAGTTTGTGTAGTTTGAACACAACAACATTATCTTGGTGTCTACACATTCATGTTCTTCCCTTGAGTGGTAGAGGACCAGGAGAGCAGACCCACTTCCTATCTCCACACCCCACGCACACCCATCTTCGCCACGTCACACACACGTCTCTCTCCCTTCTGACCACGGCTCTCCGCTGCAATCCCAGACCCCAACTGACGCTGATCCCCAGATAAGCGCAACATGTCACATTCATGTTTCTAATAAGAACAATAAGCACGGCTGTCTCCCTCATAAAGCCTCTTATGGAAATTGAATTATCACAAAGGCTCGGCTCAGTGGGCTGAAGTGGCACCGTATAGAGCCCAGGAAGTATTTTTGTGCCAGCCGCTCTGTTAATGATTCCACCCACCCCAATTCATCTCTGCGCCATCCGGGATTTAGGCACTGCGACATGTGGCGAGAAAAAAGGGGGGTATGGGGGGCTGGCTTTTGTGGTTTTGCTGAGGATTTTCTCTGCATCACATTATTAAGTGGTTATTCCTGCTCTGGCGTTCCAGCCAAGAGAAGAAAATATTCACTCATTTTCTAACTATGTGTCTATGTGGCTTTAAAAAAGATGTGCAAGCGAGCGTCAACCGACCTGGGTCCGGCAGTGTGGTCAGTCCCTGTGGCTCCTGGGAAAAAGCAAAAAAAAGGGAGGAGGAGACAGAGACATGAGGAGGCAGTGACTATGCCAAAGACACCCGCGCCACGTCTTGGCCGACAGTACTGACATTTTAAAAGTGAAATAAGAAAAAAAGTGTTAGAATAGTTGAATACGTAATGATAACTTAGTGCAATTAGAGAGAAAAAGTGTTAAAACTGTTGGACAGAAGCATGAAATGATAACTTAGCTCTTCTTCAGTGCGTCTCCAGTGGGATATTATGTTTGATGGCATAAATTTTTTCTCATATTAAGGCTTAATATATTCATCCATGTTGATAAACAAAACAGAATTCTCAGAGCCAAAAGCAAGAAGATTGCCCCCACTATATTTACTTCTATTTCTGATACTCCAACAACCACACTATCTACTTAAAAATTATTACTAATTTTACTGCTTGTAGAACAACCACTGGTACTACAATTACGCAAACTGCCACTGCTGCCAATACTCATGACCCATCCACTCCAACCCCTCGCGATACTTCTACTGTGTGTGTGTGTGTGTGTGTGTGTGTGTGTGCGTGTGTGTTTGGGCATGCACACAGAACGTGTGGAGCTCTTACCTTGAGGCCAGGCTTGGAAGGATCTGCAGTGCGGTGAGACAGGCAAAGAAAGAAAGAGAACAGGAACAGTTACAGCATGAGTGTATGTGTGCCCCCCTGACATACAACCTCAGCTGTCAACCTCTGCTGGTGCCCCTCACACCTGAGGGCCATGCTAATGCCGCTCAACCACACCACACTGACTGAAGGCAAACATGCCACACAGACAGGTCCATTATTACACACACACACTATCCATAACGTTCATTTTTATCCCTTTTTTTATCCTCTTAATGGTTAATTGTTATGATTGAAGTTGGATTGATTGTGTCATTTGGCCGTCATGGCATAGTTTTACTGTCTGTACTATTATATGCTGTAAATATATGCACAAAAATATCCAGATAAACTTTATCTGAACATAGGTCCCAGCTCACAAAGTATCATTGTGCTCTGATCACCTCTGTGTTCATGTGTGTCCAGCTATTCAGAGGTTCGACTGGGGAATAACACTTCGGAGCACAACAGCTAATTAAACGCAGGAGCAAGATTTCTCCTTGAAACCAATGAGATTCAACAATGGCCCTGATTACATGCTGCTGTTATTATTACATGCAGAGTCATGCACATTATGCACTATGAGCATTGCTGTGATAATCTTGATCAAAATCATGCATACAAAGAACAACATTCTCACCATCCAGCAGCACATATTTTCTCATTTAATTCACATTGCTCAGACTGCAGGATGACAATGGTTCAATCCCTTGCTAATGGCCTCAGCAGCACAACATCTCAAATAATTGGTGTAAGAAACAATAAATTTTGTTTTTCTCCTTGGTAATTGACTACTCAAACTCTAAACTGTGCCATTAAGGACCTTGACCACTGGTCCTAAGGCCAAAGAGATCGACTGCGACAATCCACACGAAACTACTGTATTTTGTGTTTAAATGTGACACACTGGTTCTGAAGGTGGCATTTGTTAAATTGGTGGCTCTGCCTCTCACCTGTTCTCCCACAGACTCCCAGGCGGCCCAGACACTCTTTGTGGGCCCCCAGGCCACATTTGAGGCATAGATAACCCTGGTTGAAGATGCCTCTGCAGAAAATTAAGAACACAGGATGAATACTGCGTAGTGCGGCCCTCTGGACAGTTTTTTTTTTCTTGGTTCGTTCCTCTGTCATGCTAAGCGGGGAGCTGATGGCAAATGCGCTCTGAAAAAAACTTTCTTTCTCTTGGATGTCCTTGAAGAAAAATATCTAAGGCCCAAAGAGCAAAATGTGAATGTGTCCTCCTCTGATAATCAATCTGAAAACCATCTTATTAGACAAGATGATTTACAATTCTATTTTTTTAACCCGACCTTGGCTCCTGCTATGCACCTCAACCCCCCAAAAGAAAAAAAAAACATCTCCTCACCTGAGCAGCAGGCGACAAAAGTGACAGGATGTGACCCTTTCAAATGTGTGCATCTTGAACTGATGGTAATTGTGGTTGGCATCATCCGGGCGGATATTTGATCTGCAAGGACAGGGCGGTCACTTCTTTATCGATCCTGAGGATATAAATCAGATATGTGGCGGGAAAAACAATCGACAAACTGACGACACGTTCACAGGTCGCGTATGCCTGTGCTCATTCAAACGTTATCAGTCTTGGTGCACATCTCAGCATCAATTTCAGCATGTGAAATGATTAAAAAAAAAAGCTTCTTACAATGGAAAACGGCTTTCACACACCCTTACAGTTGCAATTTTGCCTGTCTGAATGGATGCATCTGTTTAATTTCCCTAAGTGTGCAACGTGTGATGCAGATATAAAAAGATGACTTTTTTGCAAGCACACTTGGGGCTCCGCACAAAAAGCCCAGCAGTGAGAGAAGCTAATAGTTTTATAAATAACCCCTTTACAATTCCACAAAAGTTGCTCTCTGAATACATTTTCCTTTCCATTCTCGAGGAGTACCAAAAAATACCTGCGGCATCAGGGAGAGAGCGTGTGTCGCACGGGGGCTCCGCGTTCTTTGTTTTGGTAGATATCAACCTCCCAAACACAAAAGCGCTTGTTCAATTAATCAGCGCGTCAAAACAACACCGCTTTCACGGAAATCATCGCGACAAAAGGACAAGCGGGGCATAGCTGCCTGGGAAAACCTCCGACTGGCTCCGAATGATATAAAAGGATGGATCTCCAGGCAGTGATGATGCTGAAAAATACCTATGTCTTTGGGGTACAGCCTTTGTGTGTGTGGGTGTGTGTGTCAGTGAGAGTTATCATACTGTTTTCAGCACCGGGTGCTTGATTACAGCTAAGACCTGATCAAACATTACACATGAGAGAGTCAACACCTCTCTTGGCCTTGCAGTTGTGACACAAACGGAAACAAACAACCCATGCAGCCACGCGCGCGCGCACACACATGCACAGACACACACAGACAATGCAAACTACACACACAAACCACAGAAACGCCTACACACTGTGTCTACACAGGTATTTTATTCAACCCCTTCCTCCAATATCACACAAACTCTCCCTCCTGTACCTACATGGCCATTTCGAACTGATCCAGCCATTTCTTCTTCAGCTCTTTGGTCTTGAAAAAGATCTCGAAGCCCATGTGCCCCTGCTGGTGAGTCACGTAGAAGCCGAAGCACCACTGTAGAGGTCAAACAATCAAATTTTTAGTGTCTGACGTCGCTGCGAACATTGCTCAGAAGCATTTCCCACCTACAATCCTGTTCCGTCTTTTTTACTTTTGTGCCCTGATGTCTGTAAGTCAGAGCAGCCATGTTTCAATGGAAAACCACGCAAAGGTCTACTCTGCTAATTCCAGTTCATTTAAGCAAAAGTAAGCGCAACCAGGAAAATGAATTTAGAAACAATGGAAATGAACAAACAACTTCACATGTTTCAGTTTCACTATAGGTTTGATAGGTAGGCAGGTGCACAAACAGGTGAGGGGAGAGAAAAGGATGAGTACAGGGGGCAAGGGGAGAGAAGAGAAAGTGTTCACATGAACTGTGGCCATAGGACCAAACTAATGAAAGGAAAAAGAAAAAGTACTGCTACAGATTCTTCTTTTGTAACCTTGTGAAAAAGTAACACAAAAGTTGCTGTCTCACTTCAGAGAGGCAGCATCCGTCACAACCAGCTGTATATTACACTCGAAATGTCCTAATAAGCGGACAAATTCAGCAGCTGTCCTGCACAAACATATACTCACGCACATTTGTGCACTGGAGCAATTTGGTACAGTTGTTTGCAGGGTTCACTTCGCATGCTCTGGTTTGTTGTGTCAGATGTGATGACAGACACACGACAGGCTTTACCAGTCAGCCACTGGCCAGCCGAGAGTGTTTTAAAGCTCTGCTGGGTATTAAATCATTGATGACTGACTGGGTGTGTGGTGGTGCAACACGCACGCGCGCACACTCGCACACACTCTGAAGTTTCATTTAGCAGAAAATGATATATAGCCATAAGCAGCCTTGAAGGACCGAACACATTCATCACTCGATATTAGCATCTACTGACTGCGTGTGTGCATGTGTGTGTGTGCGAGAGAGAGAGAGAGAGAGAGAGAGAGAGAGAGAGAGAGAGAGAGAGAGAGAGACAGAGACAGAGACAGAGAGAGAGAGACATGGAAGACAGACTAGTGCAACATCCATCTATGCCCTTAGGATAGTTTTGTGAGACTGTGGAATTCTCTGTGTGTGTACAGGCGTATGCACACGTGTGGCCCAAAATAATCATCACATTTTCATACTTACACAATCATATGTTCATAGACATACACTCACACACATACACATACACACACACACACACATCACAAACTCCAAAGCCGTGTCACTCATATCGGTCAGAGGTGCATTTAACATGCCAACATATACCACAAACACACTGATGCACGTGCACAATTTCATCTGAGTAGTGAAAATGAGCATGAGAACAGAGCGTCTTTGATACAAAACTACAGCACCGTCCCTCTTTTGGCAAGTTGTCAGTTTCACATTAGCAATCAGCGGTGAGGTGAGAAGACACCATCTGTGGGCATACATCAACAAGACATCAACAAGTCCCCTCCACTGCCGTGCAGCCTGTGAACGTTCCCACGAGAGGAGAGGCAGCGCGCTGTATAAACACGCCGACCAAAGCCAGCCCAGTGGGCTCACAGATCAAAATGAGACTCTGCACAAACGCTGCTGAAACGATGATCTTGCATTGCCGGTGAAAGGATGAGGAACAATCTGGAGTCGCCCCTTTTAGGCAATCAGGATTTCTCATTTCAGCAATAAAAGCGTGAGGCAAGCAGAAAAGAGGTAAAGTTGCCTGCTGCAAAACACAAAAACAAACCAAAAAATGACAGTAATGGCCCTGAAGTGGCGGTGTGCGCGTGTTATGCTTGGATGCTGGCCTGACCTTTCTGCCTTCGCGATCAGACGTCGGGTTGTCGGTGATCTTGTAGTTGTTGAGGTCGAGTAGCTCCTTCATCTCGTAGTTGTCGCCGCGCCGCTTACAAACTATGACAGCCATGTCGAACAAGAAGATGTGCCTGTGACAAGACGAGTGGTGCACAAATGAATAAATTCTGATGGCTGATTATGGGAACAAGTTGCGTCCTTCCCCAACAAATAACACATTATCAAATGTCCTCCTCGTTCGAGCAGTTGATAACTGTCTATGTAGATTTGCTGTTCTCTTATACTTATTTATGTGGCACAAGGGGTTTTGGACTGTCAATCCAGCGCCGTTGCTCAACCTGTCTTGCTTCCTCTTGTCAAAGTTGGACACCAGGCGGACCTCCCCGTCTCCTTTCGGCCTGCCGTAGCTGATCAGAGGCTGATTCTGCGTGTTAGATGAAAGAGAGAGGTGAGAATTTGTCCCCGACCTCTTGAAACACCTCACGTCACGTCTGCCATCTTGCTGAAGGAGGATGATTCGGTGGTCCTCGTTATGTGACAGGTTATGCCTCCGGATACAGGAACTCAAACTTTGCTCCAACCGGCTGTTACTGCCTGCGTGGCTTCATTCAGCTCCTGCTGTTCTCCTCCTCTTTCTCATTTCCGTGCTCGGACGTGGCAGCTCCGGGGCCTTACGCATCATACCTGTTCCATGTCTCGGTTATATGCGGCGGCTCTGTGCAGGGTTATTGCTCTCCGAATGATGTGCTGCTGGTGAGATCCGCTCACGCAGGCCTGCAGCCTGTCAAGCCGAATCAGTTTCTATAACAACAAGGGCCCGTATAGAAACGGATCCCTCTGCCAAGGCCACAACAACATGATTTACGACTTGAGAGGGACGCAAAACGTGCACTACTTTGGGCCTTAAGATGAAATCATTGAGGGGGGTTTGAAAACTGGTACCAAGAGGCGTTGGATGTGGGTGCCATCTAGAATAAGCAGTCCGTCATCAGAGTAAACATCCAAAAAATAAGTTAAAAAAAACGCAGCAGAGGCAAATGTAGAGTCACATTTCAAATTGTTTGTGTGGATTAGAGTATTGGCTGCAGGGAAAATACTCTTCAAATGCTTGAATGCTCAGAAAGTGCACAATAAAAAATGTTTAAACAAAAGACATGTGGTTTTACCAGGTTTTCAATGGACCTCTGGTACTGGTCGATCTCCCTCACAGTCTCGTTGTCTCGCTTTACTTCGTTGACATACTGGGCCAGGTCCTGAGCGGCAAAGAGGACACAATCACACCCTGATACTGAGATCTTTGATTGTATTGCAGATGATGCAGATGATCCCTTGTGCGTATGCAGCAATAGTCAGAGCAATATCTTCCTTTTTCCTCTTTGACCCCCTGTCTTTCAGCTGTGCTGTGTTTGTGTCGGTGCTCGAGCGTTGCCGCACACCGAACCGTCTACTTGTGATTGAAATGCTCCACGTTATCAGAGGTTATTCCTTGTATTTTTGGAGACAAGTCATCAAATCTTCTACTTATTGAGCTCCGGCTGCCCCTCGGGGGCCAAGATGAGTGTGAGCGAGACAGCAGCTAATGTCATGTAAATATGGTGTTTTGTGTTCAAGGCCATTCGGAGCGGCGGAACATGACTGCTTAATGACGTTCCTCTATCTCACAACACTCAACACTTGAGTGGCACCGATTTGTGTGAATGATGCAGCGACTGGTAACAATTTGAAATCACAATGATTACACAGCGTTTACCGAGAGCGCCTCACTTACTTTCATAGCGTCACAAGCCATCTTCAAGTTGCCCTTGTCAGCAGTGTCATGAGTGTGTTTGACTAATTCCTGTGGGGCGGATGGGAAGGAAAGAAAAGATAAATGAGGGTGACGCAACACACGCAAAGACGTGTACGTGTTCCATGTCTACTTCTCGCTGGATTATTGATAATATTATGAGGACGGTGTTTAATAGTGTCCACATACATCCTACGTGAAAACGAATCCACTGGTGATTTCACTAATAACCCATTTTTCAAGTGTGCGTTTATATGGCTAAATCAGGGAAAAACATATGATTGAAAATATTGGAGACATTTGAAAATAAGCCTCTAATCCACAGTAGAACATGTTTTTGTCAGATTTGCATCAGTTTCTAAGAAAAAAACCTGAATTGAAATTCATATTCAGTCATTTCCATATATCATCAACGGTTGTGCCCATCGGTACAGACCCCTGCTTCATAAATTGTGAAATTCTACAGTATAGGCACAATAAGCTACTGCAAAAGAAACTGATTAATCAAGAGCACTGGTTCCGCTTAACCTATGAAATGATGAACCAACTGTGAGTGGACAGATAAAGATAAAGAGAATCAGAAGAATAATACTACAGAATAAAACTGACAAAATGTTACTGAAGTCTGTCGGCTCTGGAACTGCACCTTTTTTTTTTTTTTTATCA